>JANTQF010000324.1:0-39815 GCA_032988165.1 Emmonsiellopsis sp. PD_33
CTTTAGGTCTTCCTGCAGCCGCGAAAGGCAGTTGTAATATCTGCGTTCCGCATTTTGGAGTTGCTGTCCTTGCTGGGCTTGCGACTGTGGCACCTTTACTCCATTACCGTGCGATGGAGTGGATCGAGCTGCTGCTGGTGCCGATTGTGCTGTTTGTGCTGTTGTGGGTTGTTAGTTTGGTTGTTGGGTGGGGGGTGGTGGGGCAGGGGATGGTTGTTGAGGGGTTGTTTTGGGGGGTGTAGGGTTGATATATATATATAATGGGATGGGATGGGAGGGAGTGTCTTTGGGAGAGAATAGTGATGGTGGTGATGATGATGGTGGTGATAGAGACTTAGATTGTTTGAGAAGGCGATGAGGATGATATAAACTATGTTGTTGTTTTTGTTGGTTTTTGATACCTATCTTATCCTATCTACATTACCTGTGGGTTTTTATTAGGTACCTACTTATTCTATATTATTCATATATCGTTTCTGGCTTTTATTTCTTTTTTATTGTACATACATACATACGTTGCAGCGTTGGCTGGTCGGTTTGGTAGCGGTGTTTTTGTCTTTTAACGCTTTATATATTATGTTTTCCATGTTCAGTTGGCCGTGTGTTATTTATAAGAAGAAGAAGAAGAAGAACAGCAAAAAAGTAAGTTCTTTAGGCAGTTGGGTAAAGGCAAGCAGGTAAGGACATAAGGTACATAGTCTATATATCTCCCTATGCGCATCGTGGCTGGAGAACACAGAAAGAATATTCAAATTCCTAAAACCGGTTCTTTTCGTTTCATCTTCCCTATGTGTATACGACGATGATGAGGTTTGGAAATGTATTCTGCTCGGGTATGCAATGGATGGATGGATGCCATGTCTGCCTCCACCACCTCCCTACCCCATCAAGAGAAGTTCGAGGGAAAAAAAATCTTCGTTGCTGTTCGTATGTATGTAGTTGCGTAATTCCAAAAGAGAAACGAAATAACCGGAAAAAAGTAAAGACAAAAAAAGAATACCCATGGACGTCATCATAAGTAGGCTCAGGAGCTGTGCGTAAGACCACTATACAGAGGTCAACGCGGGAGCAAACAACTAAACCAAAAACCACAAAATACCAGGGCTCACACCATTGCCAACAACAAACAACAACCTCACTTCCTCGCCGTCTTCTTCTTCGCCGCCGGCCCCATCGCCGCAGCCCTCAACTTCGCCTCTCTCGCCCTCGCCTCCGCCTTCTCCCTATCCCGCTCCTCGCGCTCCTCCTTCTCCGCCTCCTTGCGCGCCTTCTCCGCCTCCCTCTTCTCCCGAATAATCGCCAACCGCGCTAGATCCGCCCGCGCCTCATCCGTCTTCCCCTCCGCATGGAGCTTCATATACCGCTCGCGCGCCTGTTGCGCCTGGATCGCCTCGCGCTCGCGGCGGGAGAGCTGGGACATGTCACCGGTGGCCGATTTGGCCGTGGCGGTGGTGGTGGTGCCATTGGGGCTGCCGGTGGCGGCGCTGGGGAGGGTGGTGGAGGAGGCCTGCGAGCGTGATTTGGCAGTGTGGTTTGGGTTTGCGGGCATGTCGTCGTCGTCGGCTTCGGAGTCGTCATCATCGGAGGGCGGGAGGTCGCCGGGGGCGACTTGTTTCTTTTTCGCGATGGCGGCGTCCTTGCGCGCTTTTGCGGCGGCTTTGCGCTCCTCGCGGGTCATTTCTTGGGCTGGGGCGGTGCTGGTGGTGCTGGGGCGGGATTCTTCTTCGGACTCTTCTTCTGAGGATTCCTCTTCGGAGGATTCTTCTTCCTCGGAGGAGGGGATGGGGTCGTTGGGGTCCTGGGGGGGGGTTGTTAGTTGAGGTATGACTGGGGACGGAAAGGGAGAAAGGGGGAGGGGGGGTAGGATGGAGGGGTTGGGGAAGGAGAGAATGAGTTTCTAACGTACCCGCCACATTCCTAGGGGATTTCCATCTTTGTCTAGAGGCTGGAGGTTACGGCTGAAGTGTTTGCCGCCTAGATGGATAGCAGAAATTGTCAGTATTGATTCAGTCTGGAAGTGAATGGCGGGGTAACCCGATGATGCATACCTCCACGAGTGGGTTTGCTGAATTTTCCTCCGCGTCCACGAGGAGCCATGATGTCTGGAATGTGCGGTAGTCCAAGGAAATGGTCAATAATAGTGGTATATAGAGCGAGGGTGGGTTGGTTTGTGCAGGCAAAGTCGTGTTTGAGGAGCGAGGGGTAGAGATGCTGCAGCGGCTTGAAGTGACTGCGGGGCGTCGTAGGAGAAAATGAGGCGGGCTTGGTGGGTAAAACAGGGAAAAATCAGTAACAGAATATTCCCGCCCAGATCAGAAATAGATCTATACCAGGATCACAGCACGAAACAGAGAATAGAATACTCGAGTCCAACAGCAGAAAATGTGAAGTTCCAGCAGAAAAGAAAATGTATGGAGTTGAGTTTGAGCGGAAACACGTGACCTGACACATCATGTGACCTCCTTTATTTCGACGACTTCAACTTTTGATGTAGTTATTTTTCTCCTTTCTTCTTCTTCTTCTGATAGTGTGAGGTCAGGACGCCATAAGGTCCATGCCAGTCTCATTCCACGAGCTTATGCCAAGCCCCGAAGTGGTTCATGGGGATGGTATGGGCATTTGGAACGGAAGAGAGCTGACTAGTAAGTATCCTTTCTTTTGCTCCCGAGGTGTGTCCCAATTCATGATTATATGATGAATAATCTTGTTTATTCTATCCCTATCTACCTCATTTATATTGGACCCACGCAGACCGGAATGTGGTGGCAGAAATTGGAAATATACTGATCCATAGTAGCATCCATTCAGCCAAGCGGAAACGAGCATGCAAAAAAGAAAATGAAATGAAATGAAATAGAAGAGGAAATATGTAGATAGGAGAAGGGCTGAAGGCAACATTTCAGTTTGAAGTGCTGGCTAATCCTCATGCGTCAGCTCCTCGACCTAAAAGAAAAACTCGAATATATACATACCCTCACACCCTCACACCCTCGCCTTCCAGACTGGCCCTGTGACTGCAAACCTCACTCCAACTAGGACCGCTGTCCCTACCATCATCGACAAGCCGGCAAACAACTGCGCATATAAATAATCACCGCCCCTTTGTTGGATTAGGGCTCCCGCAATCGGCGATCCCGTCAGCGAAGCGAAACTAACAATACTCAAAATCATCCCAAACCGGACTCCTGTCTTATTTAGGTCTGGGGTCAAACTGCTTACAGTTGCAGGAAACAGCGACTGTAGGCCGCCTGCAAAGAATCCGTACAAACACGCGAATGCGTATAGCTCGTTGATTTTCTTGATCCCGATCCAGCCGAACAATAGGATGCTTGCCACGCTGGTGCAAGGAATTAGGGCGTTTAAGGGACCTGTTAGGACATCTGATAGGAGGCTCGGAGCAACTCTACCTCCGAATCCAACTCCGTTCAATATCAGGAGAAGCTCGATGGATTTTTCTCGTGATACACCGATGATGTCCCGGCCATAACTGCTGATATAGAAAAATGCCACATACAGCCCCCAAAAATTGAGGAACATGGCAACTCCGAACAGTGAGTACCTCGGGTCCTTGAACGCGGCCCAGTCGAATAATGGGCCGCTCTTGCGAGGCGGAATCCGCTGACGAAGGAATATGAAGCAGGGGATCAATGTTGCCAAGCTAAAGAATCCCAAGACACGCATTGTCCAGGGGTACCCGATGCGAGGGAGTAATGTTTGAACGATAGCAGGGAAAATCAAACCTCCAGTGGAACTCCCGCTCGCAGCTAGCGCGATGGCCAGGCCCCTCTTTGATGAGAAATAGGTGGGCAATAGGGACATCGTTCTATTAGTTTTTGGTTTTGGTCAGTGGATTCCTGAACTGGATGCGTATGAAGGAAGGAAATACTATATATATACTAATACATACGGACAGAACATGAGCCCGCAACCAATACCCATGCAAACCCCTTGCGAAAGGAAGAGCTGCCAATACTCTGTGGCTAAGGAGGTCATAAAGATGCCGATCAGAAGAATAATTCCTCCAGAGACCAACAAGGGCTTAAAAAAACCAGCGTCCGTCGCGCGGCCAGAAAACGTCCCGATGAAGAAGAGGAGATAGATCTGGACGCTTCCAATGATGGAGATGCTCGATGGTGAACGGCCCAAGCTCTCTGTGTAGTGGGATTGGAAGACGGAAAAACTGTTTACAAAACCCCACGTCGAAGTTATGATTAAATGAGCCATCCCCTGAATTGGACCATTAATGTTAGCATTGTGGATTGATTCCAATATATCTTTTGCGCATGAGGCTATAGTTCAAAGGAGTTGCAGATAGGCGCTAGGCCCAAAAAGGAAAGGGTTGCTCAATTCGACGCTAGTCCCAAAATGGACAGCACGTGATGGAACTTCATTTCTTGCGCCAAAATGCATCAAGACGCACATCAAGATGGGCATTAAGAGAGGCATTAGGAGAGGCATCAGGAGAGGCATCAGGAGAGGCATCAGGAGAGGCATCAGGAGAGGCATCAAGACACGCATCAAGAGATGGATCAAGACACGCATTAAGAGACGCATCGAGACACGCATCTGGACATTTGGTGAGGGACGGTTTCTTGAAGACATCCATACATCCTGACACTTGATGATGAGAAGATACTGACAGTAAGATGTCTACTCAGGAGAGATATTATTCTTATAACAAATATAATAGAGATAAAGAAGGTACTTACTACTTGTGTCCACGCCTGAAGTCCGCCGTCGGGCGGAGGCCCTGGGTCGATTCCTTCGTCCTTTGTCCGGACGAGAGATAGGGTTTTACTCAGCACACCCTCTCTCCCGGCAGAATTTGTTGCCGTTCTGGAAAGGGATAGGTTCCGTGGCTCCTGGTCGATTTCGATTTCCGCGTCGTCATCATGGCTGGACGGGATTGATACCGTCCCGTTATTAGCGAATCCCTTTTCAGGGTCCGTGGAGACATTCCTATCTAGGGGATCGGTTGCCTTCTCCATCTTGTTTTTAACTCTTTCTTTGAGCGAATGTTCGAAATCTTCCCCTTCGCGATCTCCGTGCGCCAAAACTGTGGGAAAGGCGGTGCGGGCTAGATTCCGCTAAATGAAGTCTAGGTCTTGGCTATCAGCGCCAAAAATGCTTCGGCGGGAGTGTTGAAGTGCGGTTTTATATCGGAATTTTTACCCTGATGATAGACGGCACCGAAGAGGCGGGCAGGTCGATCTGGCTGATTGCTGGTTCAGTTTTTTTGGAGGGACAATTTATCCGGACCAGATCAACGGGAGGGGGATCTGTGAAGTCGCAAAGTTAGCCATGTTCTCCAAGCTCCGTTGCAATTCATTTCAGGGATGAACGAACTGCCAACTGGTTCAGCGGTTACGCTGTGCTTGAAGGACGCTGACGGGAAATAGGGATACATACCGAATGTTTCTCTGGAACAGGATATATAAGGAGGCAATTGAACAGTCGCTGTCGAGTGACTCACGCTCAGTCAAGTGGAGAATCTTGGAAAGTTTCAAGTTCCCCTCTTTATGAATAAGAATGGGAATTGGGAGGATAATATGATATCAAAAATATAGAATGAAGGACGAGATCTTAATATCTATCTTGAACGCCAGTCTAGCTGGATAGAGAGGTATATGCATGCACACTGGCAAGAAGAATAGCCGAAAAAAGCGAAAGCAGACGGCGATATCTTTCTCTATATAATCTTTTATGACCGGCTCCACTCCACAGGGCAGAAGCAGTATTTCAAAGCAAGCAGTTCCAGCCAACAGATGAAAACGATGATCACAAAGCAAAAGAATATGAGAAAACAATTCGTCAAGCGGCAAAGAAAAGAAGGAGAAAAAAAAAGAGGAAATCCTGGCTGTTTTAGTAACACGCCGTCTTTCTCCATTTTCCAAGCTAATGCGGGGGGTTTCTCGAAGTTAGTGGGGTAGCTACTTCGACAGAGTTGCCGAGCATACAATATCGGACCTCTTTTTTTATTTTCTATCTCATTTTTCACCTGGATTTCACCATTGGGCATTCAATCAATTCTGTTCATGGACCGGCCATGGCAAGGATAGGACTTCCCTCCCCACCACCATATGCAGCCAAGGATGCGCGCCCATCTGGATAAGAGGAGCTAGGCCGGCTAGTTTCAAAGAACGCTCACTGCATAGCCGGGTCAATCGGCACGCGTGGCGGGCCGGGGGTTCTTGCGGCCCCTAAAGCACGGTTAGTTCGAATTCGTGCAGAGTAATTGCTTGGCCTGAGATCAGCGAGATGAGATGGAATAGTTATCTGACATGACTCTGGTATGTAGAGTGACTCCGTTTCTGTTGTATGCTCATTTGCGCCGGGGTTTGTTCTACGGGATTTGACAATGGGGTCTTAATGAGGACTGGAATGACGGATCAGACTTTGGTTGGATTTCGAATATTTTTATATGGATAACTAGCATTTCTTCACATTTGAGGAACATGCGCAAAACCTCGTGGCGTTTTCACGTGATCAATCTTGTTTTGATGTCAACCAAGAATTGTCAAGTCATCCCATCTTTTTCTTATTCAAAATGGGAATATCGAACATATTGCATGTCAATGGAGCTGCGAATGGTTTGATATTTGTCGATTCCGCCCTTTTCCCGGTTGTCTTTCCGGTTTTATTTCTGCGTCCCGCTCTCCTCCTATTTGCGCAATTGTCTTGTTGAGACCCCCTTTGAATTGCCTGTTCTTGGGCGAAAAAGGGGAATACTATTACAGGGTTTGGTATCCCCGGTAACGGACAGGTATGATACCAGGGGGTCGTATCTTGATATATGTACCAGCCTTCAGCCATTTCTATCTTCGTCTAGGGCGGGGTTATCTATATCGTCATCGGTGATCTTGCCCCTCCAACTGCGTGCTGTTACTTTAAGAGCGAAGAACCCTACGCTCAACCCATTCGGGTGTGCACACATGGAAAAAGCTGGATTACAGTCCTTCGTCAAAGGTAATTAGCAGATGGATAACACAAAGGAAGCCAGCGCCTCTTCAAAATAGCGGCGACAGCATGGAATCCCGACATCTGCCCCGTATCCATATATCGCTTCAGAAACGAGGTTTATGGTTCCAAGAATGGTACTAGTAGTTAAGATATTTTGCATTCTGAATTAGCGCTTGGTTGAAAAGCAATGCGGAAAGATACTTATATCTAACTCACAACTATTATAGACATACATTCTCTCGTTCACAACCAATTTGCTAACAGCCAAAAACGAAAGGGAGCAACCAAAATCCTAGCATATCTCTCTCACTCAGCCTTACCCGCCTCCCACGCTTTCATATACAGTGGAATCCGCAATACAAAGCCCGTCCTCTTAGGCGTCCACCCCAACACAGTCTTCGCACGCGACGAATCGATATTGGTCACTGCACTCATTGCTTCAAGGAACGGATTGCCCATATGACCCAAATATTCAATCGGAGCATTGACCCCCATCGCAGCCGTGGATGCTTCCAAGATATGCGGCAGCTCCACCGTTTCTGACACCAGATCAAACACAGGCCACGAGCCTAGGCCGCCGTGGATGCGATCAACAACGGCATGATATCCGGCCGCTACGTCGTCGACATGAATGAAGGGAGGACGAGATGTTCGTTCAAATGGTATCTTTATAGAATCGGTTGAACCGGTCTTTTTGGCCTCGGCCACGGGACCCCAGAAGGTGTCTAGCACCCACGAGGAGCGGCCATAGATAGTGCCTGGACGGATGATTGCAACATCCAGCACGTCGCGAGCGGCGAGGATGGATTGTTCCAGCACGGGCCGCCAGGCGACGTTGGCTGAACTGGGCGCCGGCGAAAGAGCGTTGCTGCCGACAGGCGTGAGATCGCTTACTCGTTCGCCCGGATGGGAGCCGTGTACCCAGGTTCCTGAGGTATAGATGTAGCCTAGTTTCGGGCCAACTGCGTTTTCTTTGGCGAGGGCATCGCGGCGGGCGTTTGCAGCAGAGATGACGCCGGCAAGAGTTTCTGAGGCTTTGTCGAGGGTGGATGTTGCCTCGATGACGACGTCGATGGAATTCTTGGAGATGATGTTGCCC
Organism: Emmonsiellopsis sp. PD_33; assembly: GCA_032988165.1. Classification (NCBI taxonomy): domain Eukaryota; kingdom Fungi; phylum Ascomycota; class Eurotiomycetes; order Onygenales; family Ajellomycetaceae; genus Emmonsiellopsis; species Emmonsiellopsis sp. PD_33. The sequence goes on from JANTQF010000324.1 coordinate 8,060, forward strand.
AGGGTGGATGTTATGTCGCCCTCCACTGGTATAATTTCATCCTTCATTAGGGAATTGGCTTTCTCAGGGGAGCGAGCCGTCCCATAGACGGTATATCCTGAGCGCAGGAGGGAGAGCGCAACAGTGCGCCCGATATAACCGGTGGCTCCCAGAATCAGGATGTTGGGCATGATGAGTTAGCGGATGGGACAATGGGAGGAGGGTATAATTTGGTATTTGTGCTTGGAAAAGGGGGAGGTATTTCGTAGATTGAGCAGTGATTGAGATTTGAATATCAAACCACCCATATCGAAAGGATGGGATATGACCTTTATAATACTCATACTTTCTCTGAGCATCCTATTCTACCCCCATTCTTCTTCCCATTTCATCTTCCGGTGTAATGATTCCATCTCAACGGCACCGACTCGGCCCAACTCATCAGTCCGCTCCATGATATACCAAGGTACTTTCTCGGAGAGAAAAATGTAAGCGAAAACGAGAACGCCGGCGGTCAAACATTAGGCATACTACTATTGCGTATGAGAAATTTGGTAATCCGCAAGCCATTTGAAAGGAATATCCGGTCAAACATTAGGCATACTACTTGCGTATGAGAAATTTGGTAATCCGCAAGTCGTTTGAAAGGAATGTCCGGTAACTCCGTCGGAGAACACCATCCTAGCCTCGGACTCCGGTGACGGAGCGAGGGGTTCGTATTCGCATGATAATTGATATTGCAAGTACCGTAATGTAACTCTCAATGATAACTTCTACCTGCGGTTACTTTGCGCTACGTATCTCCTTGCTTCTGGGTTCCCCATATTATCGTTCTGGTGTTAAATTGTGGAGAGATCTTCAAAGCAAAACGTCAGGGCTTGGATATAACTAGTTAAATAATTAAATACTAAAATGAACAGGAGTTATATGATGCTTCAATGCTTTATAATCGGCTTTAGATAACTGCAGTGAGGAAAATAGGCAACCGCCACATTAAGATATACTGTGGCATAAAAAGGGTATCATCATGATTTATAAACATCAATAACATTGGGCGAGTGTAGGATTTTGATCCTTGCAAAGTTAACTATTAGATGAGAGGATGAATGAGTAGCTGGCAAATACTACAAACCCTTAAAAATATCAGGTTTGCCTATATTTCAGCATCTAGATGGTCAGATGTTCATCGGAACAGAATAGACTTCGAACTATAACCCACACCCTACGATCAACATCAATCATCGTGAAAACAGCCGACTACAACATCTCATTCCCCTCCCTCCATCAAGTAATCACATAAACCACATCAAAGAATAAAAAACAAATCCCAAAAGAACTTAGAACCCATGGATGGCCCAACCAACCGCCCTGCCACCCCCCCCCCATCATCCTCCCGCCACCAACTTCCCCTCACAATCCGCCCCGTCCGCAGCACAACAGATCTGGCCACAACCATCTCCCTCTTCAAAACCTACACAAACGGCCTAGGAATCGACCTCTCCTACCAAGACTTCGACACCGAACTCGCTTGCATGCCAGGTATGAGAATCCAACTTGTAGAGCCAAAAAGGATCAATCCTTAGAGGCAAGGATGGTTCTAAGTTGTTTTATACCAGGCGCCTACGCCCCCCCATATGGGGAACTGCTCCTAGCAGTTCGAAAGGGAGACACTTCGCATAGTAATGACAATGACAATGATAACGACAACGACAAAGACGAAGAAGTGTTAGGCTGCATCGCGCTTCGTCCGCTATATCTTACCCCCAACCCCAACCCCACCACTACCCCCATCCCCACCTCTACACCCACCCCTCCATCCACCTCTATCTCTATATCATCCCAAACCCCAACCCCACCACCAACCACCCACTCAGAACTCAAACGTCTTTACGTAACGCCCCCAGCGCGCGGGCTAGGAGTTGGCGGGGCGCTGGTGAATGCGATGCTTACGGTTGCGCGGGAAAGGGGGTACGACGAGGTATATCTGGATACCCTGAAAAGTATGAGGGCGGCTGTTGGGCTGTATAGGGGGATGGGATTTGAAGAGATCGAGAAGTATTATGAGGGGGCGAGGGAGGGGACGGTGTTTTTGAGGTTGAGGCTTTGAGGGTTGGGAAGGGGGTGCGGGTATGAATGAGGATTTGGGATGGATTCTTGTAGTTGAGGGATTATGGGGGTTGTGGTTAGATGATTGATTGATTGGTATATATTCTTAGGTTGATAGAGGTGTGAAGGAAGATACTTCGCGCCTTGTTGATTGGAGTGATTGGATCAGTTAATAGCCTATAATATTCTTTTCAAAATTGCAAGACGGTTGCAAGACGGGGATTTATATACATGACGCAGTGTGTGATGGTCACACTTGATTAAGCAAGGTGCTTTTAAGTTAAGGGCAGGGGCGGGGATTGGAAATCTGTAGGTAGAGGACATGATGTACCTAAGATCGTGTAGTCGTCATAATTGGGAAAAAGTGGACATGCGGATAGCATGCGACCCCAAACATGTGGGGCATTAAGGGGGTTCACAACGAGTATCGAGGAACACTAGCATGCAGATATATACAATCCTGTGGGCCATTTAACATGTTCCAATCAATTCATGGTGATAGATATCTGTGCATGACGCTCAGAATCCCCATTCAGATGAGCATGGATTATTCCACATTTTCTACCAGCTGCATGACATGTTATCTTTTGTTATTGTCACCTAGTAGGTCGTCGACGCTGGCTTTACTATTCAATAAAGCGATTGAAGCGATGACATCTGACGGCTCTAATAGATGCCAGCTCGCAAGGGTTTGTTTCGAGCTCGCGCCGACGGTGACGGAGAAGACTTTTTCTTGGGGCAGATTGCTGTTTAGTAGAGCACGGAACATATCTGTGTATTGAACAGGATTATGTTAGCACAGTATTCTAGGAGACACCGATTCGGGAAAAATCGACATTGTCACGACCAAATCGGACAGTGGATATACGGACCTTCATCAGTGAAATCATCCCCTAGACATAGAATAAAGTCCGGATCCTGCCCAAGTTTATACCTAAACTCGTCCACTAGCCGAGTAGCAATGGAACCTTTGTTCACAAACGTCGGGCGGACTTCTAGATTTGCCTTTCCAGACATGACTTCGACGGGCCAATTCTTTGCAACTGTGTTTTCAAGATGCTTCTTACACTCCTTTGCTTGAAAAGCGCCATATTCCGGGTCGGCTCGACGATAATGCCATGTCAACGCGACCTTTTTCCGCTCAATGAAGGACCCCTGGGTGCGCTCAGTATAATGTTGGAAGATATTAAAAACCTCCTCCTGCCAACCCATGTCGGACTTTTCGGTTAAATTTTCCCAATCGTCACTGCGTGGTTGACGTATAAAACATCCATGCTCGGCACTCAAACCGAGTTCGGAGATGTGGCCCATCCACTCATCTAGAAACGCCTGGTCGCGGCCGCTAATGATCCATACGTGATTCTTGCGGTCTGCCGCAAGACTTTTGATTGTACGGAGTACTCGGTCAGATGGGATGGCGGCTTGAGGGTCCTTGACAATGGGCGTGAGGGTGCCATCGTAGTCAAACATGAACAGACGTCGCTTTGCATTTCGATATTGTGAAAGTAATTTAACTTTGTCAAGAGCAGGAGTTGCAATCGATTGGTCGAATGAAGAAAGGTTGGTTAATAAGCGTTTAAGATATTGGTCAGACCATGTGTGAACTGTGTGCGTTGTAACATGTTTATAGAGACTATTGTGCTGTTCTTCCTTTTGTTGTGGTGTCATTGTCAGAGCCTGATTGATGGCATCAGCCACGCCACCCAAATCCCAGGGGTTGATGTGAATTGCTTCCTTCAAGCTCCCGGCCGTCCCCGAGAATTCGGAGAGAATAAGGGGACCGTGATTCTCATGTTGACAAACAACATATTCCAGACCGGTTGTGTTCATGCCATCGCGAACACTGGTAATCAATCCAACATCGGCTATCCGCAAAAACGCAAAATATTGTTGCGGGGAGAGGTACTGAGAATGATGTTGCACCGGTAGGAAATCTAGGGAGCCGTATCTGCCATTGATCGTGGAGACAAGATGCGACATTTGGCTGGAGAGTTTCGCCTCGGATTCTTCCTTATCCTCCTCCAGGCTTGTCGGACTTGTCACCTGGATCAAAACGACCTTTTCTTGCCACTGGGGATACCGTTCAAGAAAGGTTTCGAAAGCCATCATCTTTTGAGTCACTCCACGGACCGAGTCTAATCTGTCGCGTCCGATAATAATTTTCTTCCCGTTGTATTCTTTCCTGATCCGGTTAACGAGTTTTTCAATGCCTGGATCCCCATAAGCCATCCTACGGACAGCAGCAACATCAATTCCAATAGGGAAAACATCTACCGCAACATGTGCCCCATAAGCATCGATGCCCGCAGAATTTGAATCGAACCCCAGAATCCGCTTGCAGCAGGATGAAAAATGGCGAGAATAGGAGAATGTTTGGAAGCCTAGCATATTTGCCCCCAAAACGCCGGTTAGAATATCCTTTCTTTTAGAGACGCATCGTACGAATTCGCTGCTTGGGAATGGTGTGTGAAGGTAGAAGCCGATGTATATGTTCGGAACTTTTTGGCGCAAGATGCTTGGAAGTAGAAATAGATGGTAGTCATGAATCCAAATAATATCGCCGGGTGTGTATGTCTCCAGGATCCGCTCAGCAAACAATTTGTTTAGCTGCACATAGTCTGTCCACCATTGGCGTTCGGACCAGCCATCCCTCGGACCATGTTGTTTGTAATGGAGAACGGGATATAGTACGCGCTCAGCGTAACGTCTCCATCTCCTCTGATCCGTAAGACATAGCTTTTCGCCCGACGATAAGGGTTCGTCGCTTAACCATATGGGAAGGACTTTCCCATACTTGGTCATATGTAGTTGGTTCTGGAGCCGAGTTCGATCTTCTTCTGTCACAAACCTGTCTGGCGGGGGAGGCTGGGGTTTCTGGGAAGGGTCGACTGGTATCGGGGCGGATGATTTGTTCAGAGGCCCTGGGCTGGACACAGCAGGCACTGATTGGCCTGGAGGATAGTTTGGCGTAGTGCGCATCGCTGAGGGAAACTTCTCGGCCCGATCAATCTCACCGGTCCAGCCTACCAATGTGTGATCCCATGGCGCGTGTGAAGAAGCAAGGTAGGAGAATGAATCAAACAGGGCAGAGCTTCCCGATCTGTTTTTGAGCTCCTATATCAAATTATAAGCTCGGATCTCGAAAGGAGGAAATGATTAATGAATGGGAAGGTCATACCCAATCCTGGCCGGGACGGAATGTAAGCTTGTAGGGGATGCAAAATGCTGCGCTGATGATCCTCCCTGTCAAACGCAGGCCCGGATGCCCCGCTCGGGGTTCACTTAACGAAACCGGAGGGGTTGTCGCATCCATGAGACTCAGACGGCGTAGAAGGTCTGCACCAGATTTTGCTCCCCTAGCAGCCTCTGCGGGACTCTCTGGAGATTTAGCTCGGGTTCCACTCATTCCAGACATTGCCAATGGGACGGAATTGGTGTCGTCCCCTCCAGTGTTTGTGCTACAAGGGCCCATGGAAGAATCCGGTTTCCCATTCGTCGACGTCGTCCCATGCTCAGTTTGTTTGTCAATTGAAGAGGAGGGTTCGCGGAGAGGTGCCTCCGGAGAGGGCAAGGCGTCTCGAGACGTCATGGAAACAGATTTCGAGAGCAAGACGTCAGTAGGGTTGGGCGATCTAAATACCAAGACGAGTCAGCCAAAATACCCCGCGCGACACGGAAAAACCTCCGCCCAAACGACACTGCAAGGACAACGTACAATGGATACTCGGAATGTAATATATCACAGCGCAGGAAGCAGGCAGACCAGGAACCAGGAGGTACAGAGGTCGAGACCGTCGATATCTCAGCAGGGATTGGGTTTCGTTTTATACCACACTCCAAAAACCGGGAAAGTATTGTGGCGAGCGGGGTGGGGAAGGGAACCGGCATCAACAGGCCAAGGTCATAGCGAAGCCAGTATCCTCGGAGCCCAGCAGCGGCGCTGAATGAATTACAGATCAGAAGCAAAAGTGAAGCCGGCCATGGGTTGAGTCGAGCTTAGTTGACCTCGACCTCGACTGACATGGTCGGAGAATTGCTTTTCCGGCACTGACGTCACCTAATTACAAGCAGCCTTCTCTATCCAACATCTCGAGTCAACTACCTCGGGGTTGGTTCTGTGAGTCTCCTATGACAGTGGGCAGCAGCCGGTTTTGCGAATAGTTTTGCAAAGAAGCCATCCAAAGATCTTCAATTTCAACCAACACAGCTGATTTTGACACAGAGCCTGCGCGTACTTTGAATTACACCGCAACGTCCTGTTGGGCAGCAGTTTTCGGCAGCCACTTTACCCCTTAGCCCATTGACAGCAGTTTCAGCGGTCATTTTCTTGGATCTTTGCTAAGCAGAAGGCCTGGCATTGATAACTATATCATCCTTTTGAGAGATAGTGGTAGCAGCAGTCTACACCCCGACATCTCTGTCGGCAGCAGTTTCAGTGGTCATTTTACGCCTCAAGTCCTGACATGGGACAGCAGTTTCCAACGTTATCTCAGTTATTTTCTTGAATCTCTGGTAGTAGGCCTGGCATTGATAAACCAATCAATCTTCCCTGTTGGACAGTAGTTTTCAACGGTATCTTCTCTCATTTTCATGACGTGCAAAGGCACGTTCAAATGGCATTCAAAAACGGTGGAAAGAACAGGCGTTTTGTATGGCAATTTTCATTTGATTTTCGTGTTCATTCAGAAAAGGGGAAAGATAATAGCGCGATGGGAGCATATAGTGGACTTTGTATGCAGTTTTCTAGCTGACAGGGGGGCTGACAATATTGTCAGCTCCCTAGCTATCCTAATACAACCAACCTTCTCCCTCCAACATGAATTTTCAATTTCATTAATAAAAAAGGAGAAAAAGAAAAACAGAAACCCGGACACACAGTCACACAGACACAGCCACACACAGACAGAGAGACGCAGCCACAGATGCAGACGAAGAAACACACAAACAACATCCACCCACCCACCCACAGAAAGACAGAGACAGACAGCCAGAGAGAAAGACACAGAGCCACACAGGCACACAGGCACACAGAAGAGAGCTAAGACATCATCTGAACATCAGGTTTGGTAGAACTTTCTAATAACCAGTTAGTTCCGCTTTATTTGTCTTATAATTGCTGGGGACAATTACTTATACAGTACATACCTGAGATAAGGGTAATAGCCTCTAAGGCTTCAGATGGCGAGGAAGGACCTGGCAGAGATGGAAGAGCAGGAGAAGGAGGTGGTGAAGTTGGAGGAGGAGGAGCAGGAGAGGCCGGAGCGGCAGAGGAGGTGGATGTGGCCTTTCCTAGAATAATTGCAACACTTTCTATTGGCAGTAGAACTGATGGATCAAGAGATGGGTTGGTTTGGGCAAATAAACAATAATTAATAGTCCAGTGAGAATCCCGAAGGACTTTATAGGCATTTACACTGCCTTGATTGGATCTTCATCCTGCTCGGTACCTGCGATCTTCTTAGCCCCGAATAGTTCGTGGCGAGATCCCAATGATCGGGCATCCTCGGGATCGTATTTCGCGTTGATCCTGATGTCAAGGAGAACATCAATAATCTCTGTGACGCGTTTACCGAACAGTTTTCGACTCGCCTCTGTAGGATATATTAATAGACAATTCCAATGACATACTATGAAAGAATGACTTACCTTTTTCAGCGCTACTCAGAGGAATCGGGGCAGTTGGCTCAGCTTCCTCGTCGGCTGTTTCCGAGACATCCTCATCTTCCTCAATATCTTCGGGATCACGGGACAATTCGTTCTCGATCATCTCGCGAGTGATGTCCTCCTCTTCTAGGAGCACGCCCCCATCCTCATCGTTGAAATCCTCCTCGTCGGGGATGAAGTCGGAGACGTCATCCTCATCATCAAACTCGTCCTGGGCCTCCTCATTCGCCGCTTTCTGGCCATGAGCCTGTGCTTCTGGGTCAGCAATATTTTCAACGACACCGCCAGCAATGTCATCAAGAGAAAGCAACGAGGGGGCAGCCACATCCTCAACAGAGTTGGCAAATGATGTGTCCTGGGCAATGAGGCTCAGGTTCATTGACTGGCTAGCAATGCTATTCACAGTTGTATCAGCGGGAAGGGGTAGGGACGCGTAGCTTACACGGCGTTGTTCCTCAGCCGTTACGGCTGGGGAGAGATCAGATCCCATCGCGATCAGGGGTCTCCACTCGTTTGAAGAAGGAAGAAACCGATAGCTGCCGTAATCTAAGGGCCGGGTTATCCTGCCCGGGCAGGATCTCACGTCTCGCCCACTTCGACGCGGGTTGCTCGCGGCTCGAGCGGGCCACAGCTCTCTTACCAAAAGCCATTTCTAATTAAAAAAAAAGGGGGGGGGGGAAGAAGAAGTAGAAGTGAAGTAATAGTGAAAGAAAAAAAGAATTGTGGAATGGTGTATGTAGTTGTTGTTTATTTCTCACAATCCGTTGATAAAGGAGAGAGGGGGAGGTTGGGTGTTGATGTTGATGACGTCAGCGGCAGCTGGGGGAAGCGCGATCCGGGCCACTGCCAACAGCCAATCAAGAATAACCAAGCACGTGATATAAAATTTCAGCCTCCAGTGCTGAATTCTCTTACTTGTGGTTCTGGGGCATCAGTTCGGCGTTAACAATAACCGCGATAACGGCCTCCAGATTCGTGGATGATTTCTACGACTCTTGCAGCTCCATCTAGAGCTATATGCGCCCGATGCTTCATCTTACGCGCCCGTCGACAGTACCATGATGCTCCCTCTGGTCGCTGGCGGCCACGGAACGAACCCAAGGTCGTGCCTGATTCCCTGAGCGAAACCCTTCGAACCCATCAAGACGCAAACCGTCCATCTCTTATACGCAAGATACCCGTTCCGGAGAACCCCCATTCCGGAATTTTTCGACCGAAATGGGACGATCATCCTACCAACAAAGATACCTCCTATAAACCCCCACTATCGAAACCTGAGCTTCACAAAAGTTGGGACAATGATAGAAGCCTTGCCAGTTCCGAGCGGACTTCAACCCTCCAAAGCGAGAAAGAAGGTTGCTATCCACACCTCTCGTGGACAACCGATTCGATCTATCAGCCCTCGACCGGATTCATTTGGCTGGATCACATCCAAGGATCAGCGATTGATGGAATTTCACGCCTGGATGAAGAGATTAAAGCATATGAAACATATATGGTGCCGAATGCCCAAGAAAGAGATGTCGTCTCAAAAATTCACAATGATATAACGCGAATTTTACGGGGCGGGACAGTTGACTCGCCCATACTCATAGGCTCTAGGCGCACAGGAATGGCTGTTCCGCATTCATCAATCGACTTCCTAATTCCGATCCCTGACCCGCACAGAGTTGACGGTTGCCGTGGACCAAGTCCCACCAGACCAAAAATGGTCCTCGTCCATCGGGAACACCTACGGCTTATTGACGCAAAACTTAGAGCATCCCATATATTTTCAAAGATTCTTCCAAGACGAGAGGAGGATCGGATCCTAACCGCTATCCACGGCAAAACCGGTTTGCAGTTGTCGTTTCGTTGCGCTACAGACCTACCTGCTTCCCTAGATCTCATTTCCTACTACAATGCTGAATTTCCGAGTTTTCGTCCATTGTATCTGACGCTGCGTATGGTTCTTGAAACGCGAGGTATCCTGGGTCGCAGTACTGGCACTGTGGATTCGTACGGCCTGATGATGATGATTGTCGCCGCGCTCAAAATCCAGGAGGGCAAGTACCATCGCCAAAGCATAGGCCAACAACTCCTCCATGTCCTCGAATTCTACTTGCAAACGGATTTTACAAAGTACGGCATTTCCATCGAGCCACCCAGTCTCTTCCAAAAAACTATGAAGGGGAAGAAGGGCAGGGACCTTACTGATGGAGATGCACCATATTTAAGAGGCCAGCGTAGCATCAGCAAACGCACCGCACTACTACCGCACCGGAATATGCTCTGCCTCCAGGATCCAGCTGATTTCATGCACGACCTTGGAACAGATTCTGTGCGTATGTCGGACATGCAACACTTGTTTCAAGAAGTGTATGATGATATCAATTCCCGGATCCGAAAATGGGACGGCGACTGCACGGTGGGTGACATGGGCGACGCGTCGTCTCGAGTCGAGCGTAGCTGTCAGGATGTGCAGAGCAACAGTATGCTCGCGCTTGCGGTGGGAGCGAATTATGAGGACATGGAACGATTCAGGGATAAGATCCTACTCGCTGCTAAAGACGATGAACGGTACCCGTCTCAAGAAATGTAGCAGGATGCCCACCATGAACGACGATTAGTAAGCACAGACATGGGAAATTGGCCTTCGGGGCACGCTGAGCGGAATCGTTTACCCGCCTAGGAGGCTTTCATGATGTTTCACCGTGTATTACTGACTTTTGATCAACTCCAATTCATCCTTTTCTGCCTTTTATACTTTTTCATAAATACTTTTGTTTGGATTTATTTCCATATTTCTCGTCGTTGCATCAAACTTAACTAACACAACAGCACAAACTATGTCAACTGGATTGGTAAGTACCATGCGCCAAAACAATATCGAATTCCTTGAAGCTAGGAAATAGTTGATTTCCCATCGCATATCCATGAACGCGGTGACAATGAACCACATCGCTTATCTTACTCGGCTGACCGTGCATCGCCATTCCTCCCCGACAAACCCAGGCCCCCTATTCCTTGCTTTGAATTTCATGGAATCGCCGGCAGTTCAATATCTCCTGGGCGCTTCAACACCCGAACATCCTTATAAATATCCGCAGCAATCTGATGATCCACCACCCACTGCCTAATCTCATGAAAATTCTTACACTTGTGGTTCGTATGAAAATCTACAAACGGTGCATCAATATCCTTGATCCAATACTGTCCAAACACACCCAGGTCTGGCTGGCACATTACCACCTGCCGCAAGATATCGATGCAGTGGTTCACGTGCGTTTTGACGATGGGTGGCGCGTTGGCGAAGGGCCCCATGGCCTTTGCGAGATAGTAGTCATAGTTCCAATGCGTGGCTTGGCGGAGGAGATCGACGCAGTGGAGGTGGTGCTCAAATTCGAAGAGGACCGGGTGTCCGCCGCCGTCTGAGATGCGGAGTTTGGCGTGCCCTGGGGTGAGTCCGTATTTGGTTGCGAGGGCTTCAGGGACTATATAGTGGCGGTCTGGTGGTTGGGAATGGGTAAGTGTGGAACTCGGCTAGTGGACTTTGCAACATGCGTTTTACATACTCTGCACTCCCAATTGCATCCATGCCTCGTCTACCTCGTCACCCGCATCCTGTGTGTACCTGCTCGCGTTCAAGAACTTCCCGTCGAATTGTCTCGTTTGGTAGGTGATTTTGAGGTCTTCCATAATCGGTGATGCTAAAACATTTGCTCTTTAGTTTTTCCATCATTTTAAACACCAAGGGCGGGGGAAATGGGAGGAATAGGGGGAAATATCATACGACCCCGTGCGGTATAGAGCGAGCAGACATCATTCAGATCAGCTGGCTTCCGCAGCTGTATCAGAACGATGACGTTCACCAGAAGGGACAATCCGAAGAAGAACAGAAATGCATAATGCAGCCATTGTCGTCGTCGCTTGGGGAGTGGTGGTGGTACCGAGAGCGATTCGGAGATTAAAGACTCGGCTTCCTCCTCGTCATGGGATTCCTTTGAGCTTGAGGGACGTGCTTCCTTCATCTCTGTGTATTTGTATTCCTTTGAAGACATCTTGCAGTGGAACGTGGAAGGGAAAGGGGGGGTGCAGCGATTTCAATTGCCACCTGTTGATGCGGAGTGGCTATGATGAATCTTCTTTATGGCAGTATTAAAATACGGAAACGACGGACGAAGAAATGGACGAAGGACAGTTGGGGCGGCCGCATTCGAAATGACTCAAGCCAAGTTCTGGAGAATCCGGATGGCGGGATATCTCTCCTCCATGTCCGAACCGGCGGATCAAGGGGAATTCATATTTATCCCAACATGATTCCTTGGGAAGCATGGATAACGGAGCTAAAGTTTGCTCCTATATAGGCAGCATTCTGTTTTGTTTCCCGTTTTCCCCGAACGCAGTGGGGACCTATCCTGCACGTACCCCGCGTTCTTACCAGTTCCAGCGACATCAGCATGAAGACCCCGCTATGATAAAGATGGCTGATTTGCGGTGTTACTGAATCGGTGTGTATTTTAGCCGGCACTTCAGCTATCCACGTCATGTTTTATTCTGATACGCCTATACAGCAGGAGAGGGAGCACGAATCGGATTACCACCTACACAAGAAGGAAGAATACGCCTACCATCCTTGCTTACTTCGAAGATGAATTCAGCCGGACCCCCGAGGACTAACCACCCCCATGGCAGGATCAAACTGAGGGCAGGGACTGAGTGCCATCCCGCTGGTTCAAATCGGACCAGTATCAGATATATGTCTATATAAAGTCCCACAGGAGTCCTATCCGCCGGTCGTATCTGGTCTCGTCAAGTCATTCAGAACGAAAACGCAAGCGCCACTTGACTTCCCAAACCATACCCATTATCAAATCCCTCTCAAAAGCACCCACCAACAAATCACCCACCATGAAGGCTTCTCAGCTCCTTTCCATCCTCGGGATGATTAGCATGGCTGCTGCTGCTCCGGTATATATATATCTTCCTCTGCTTTTATCCCATAGATAGATATACACTATACTAACATAACTAGGTGATCGCGGAAGGAAAAAGAGACGACGAAGGAGCTCATCTTTCGATGAAAAAGCGAGATGGCGCGGACGTTGCCGAGACTGCCGTTTACTGGACGTACGGCAAGGATGCCCGTGTAAAGAGGGACGGGGCTGATGTTGCCGAGACCGCCGTTTACTGGACGTACGGCAAGGATGATGAGGGTGCCCCTGCGAAGAAGCTCAAGGCCAAGAGGGATGGGGCCGATGTTGCCGAGACCGCCGTTTACTGGACGTACGGCAAGGATGATGAGGGTGCCCCTGCGAAGAAGCTCAAGGCCAAGAGGGATGGGGCCGATGTTGCCGAGACCGCCGTTTACTGGACGTACGGCGTTGATGATGAGGGTGCCCCTGTGAAGAAACTCATGGTCAAGAAGGATGGGGCGGATGTTGCTGCAACGGCTATTTACTGGGAATATAACGGCGGCGGGCCCAAGAAGGAGTAGATTGCTGGAATGTGGGGGGAGCATTCAACCGGTTGGATTGGCCGTGATCATTTCTGCTGTTAGTCACTTCAATACGGGAATGCTGTGGCCCCTATTTCGTCTGATGCTTATGGAATTGCTTGTTCATTCCACCCATCAAGCAAGGTGAGAGCGGGGTGGGTGTGGATGCTAGCTTATGAGATTGCGATATGTCTGTTTCTTTTTGTCATGGATGCAACCACAGAGAACTGGAGATCAACTGAGGTGACGTAGCTAGTTCAATGCCAATGCCTTTGACAAGTTCTGAAAATTGAATTTTAGCCTTGCTCTTGTATGTGGTGGATATAAAGTAAGCAAAGAAATTCAGGGTTGGGTTTGTCCGTAACTCGTCCATAGATCAGCAGTTTAGACTTCTGGCTCCAGCCCATCACCGGCTGACGCTAACAGCAGCCCGGACGACTTAATCCGTGCGTCGCATCGATATTGTGCCTCTTTAATTTATTTATCCCCTGCTTTCTTTTCGACGCATCAATCTCGTCCGCGGTCATTTACTCTAGTCTACTTGATATCTTGGGCTGCATAATCTGTATTCAGGGAAAGGGAAAGCGTATTCGGTTCACAGCAGCCTGGACTGACAAATAACTATACGCGCGTATTGCGTATCGAGATTCCCGGTAGATTCGTGCCTACTTAAGTTATTTATCCCATGAAACTAACCGGACGACTGCCGATGCATCGGTTTCCATGGTCCGCGAACACTTCTCCCTGCTATCTCGGACTACATACGGAGTACAAAAGACCAAACAAACAGGGCTGATCTCCGTGCGGGAAACAAAACCCAGACTTGGCTGTTAATTGGCGGGGTTAAAAGGGCCCCTGGACATTAGGAAGAATTCTGATTCCTTTGAGGGATCTTGTTGGTTTCGCTGATAATTCGTTCGATTCCGTCGGAATTGGTAATTTAGTAAATGTATGACGTGGTTTCAGTTATTAGTCTATATGTATGTATGTACTGTACATACATGCATTTTTAGACAGTCTGGGGTAAAATCGGAAGCATTTATCTAACCTCAAACTGTCTAAGTATGTAATCGGAAGGATGTATTTATCCGCGATGTTAAAAAAAGGTTTTCAAAATAGTGCCTATCTACTCCGGGCTCTGTAGTTCAATAACTAATAACGACTAGCTAACTACTCCGTAGTTATGGCTCGCGGATAAATTTACTAGCTCCCGGAATTCGGAACTCTGGTCGGCTGATCTCGAGAATGTTGGATCTTCAGGATATGTGTAATTAAGCTTAGCTTGTCGGGAACTCTCTATCGATATGCCGAGTGTGAACATACTAGGAACATAGTCTCCTTTTTACTGGAATGGCAAAAGCCCGTTGCTTATTTATCTATACCAATAAGCGGTCCAAATCATACATGCTGGTGGGACAGCTGCCGCCCCCCCTATTGCTCTGAGTGAAGCGTATATGCCTGGGAGCAAGGAAAGAAGAGATGATTAAAAATCATTAGGGAAGTATCTTTTCATAGCCTCTTTAGACATTATCATTGCTACTAGGTATCCAACTAATCTGCTCACACATCCAGTCCTGAGTGTTTGTTTGCGCTAGGGCTCGACCCCGCCTTCCGTCTAAAGGAGGAGGGGTAGATAGCTCTTGGCTGGATTAATGCAAGCAGGCAATGTATTCTCCGACAGTACCGGCGGAGTTTATTTTGACATGCACTCCCCTGTATATGAGATCCATAATGATGACGCCATACGAGTACAAGGCCCGCTAAAAAAGAAACTTGAGGCCTTGCGGGATTCGAAACCTTGCCAGCAGGATTTTCAGTTCTCGAAACTAGGGGCCGGGGAATAAATGTCACCATCGTTGTCTCAACGCTACTACCCAATATACTACCAACTACGTGCATTGCAGATGCATGCAACCATGGGCCATTCATTGCATTAACTCCCAATTTAGTATAGTGTGAGAGAAGGGACTACTAGTAGTCTTAATGACGGAGAAAACTACTCTTCGGAGTATTTCATCTGCCGATGCATCCCAGCTGGCAGAACTGGAGTCTGGAATGCTGCACCGACATCCTGATTTCAAAACCACTTTGCATGTCGACGAACTCACTTTTCCCGGCAAGCTAGGAGTTTTTGTCCGTTGATTCAGATATATATGAAGATATACTCATAACCGTTTTACATAGGCTAAGCTAGAGAGATTTTACCCAATGAAGGGAATAGTCGGTGAAATGTTTCTCTAATAGGCGTATAAGTCTTATGGGATAAATTGAAACGTTTAACAAATTTTTACCCCTCATTCAGTAGCTAGCTAGACAATTTAGGAAATATTCGCCATACCCAGGCGGTGAAGGCATGGCGTATCAAATACTTCAAGCTATTTTTACCTATATAACCGATGCAGCCAAGAAAAACACATTCTGATCTTAGACTACTATTAGTTACTTTCAGATTCTGATGTAACCAAGCTTTTCTAAGGGGTTAAATAAGCTACTGCCACCCCGCTCTCTTAAAATCCTACAGGCAAACATCAAACTTTAATAAAACGCCCTTTTTTATTTTGCTATCTGCTCGGACTGATTTTTGACGGACACTGTACATTATCAAAAATAATGGGCTTAGGCATGGCTTAAGAATAAAGGCAACAGTACTATGCCACGGTCATTGAAACTCGAAGTCAACTGGCACTGGGCGTCGCGTTGGGAAGACGGCGATGTAAGCCACCTTTTTTTTGCACGAAAAAGCGACAATTACTTTTCTGTGTATGATTCGCTTTATTTTAATAAAATACCCACCAACATACAGGCTCCGGAATTTCTTTCTCATTTTCTCCAGACACAACAACCACCCGTGGACGAAAACACAGAACATCACGTGGTTCTGTGACGACAGCGGCTCAGGCCGAGTTGTCGTCTATTTATAGTTTTGTGGGTCGGGTCCCGACCATAACCTTAAATCGACCCACCGCCTACAACTCCACCATATTGTCTCCGTAGTGAACGATGAATGAAACCCATTGACCCCAGCTGGCATTTAGGTAAAATCCATTAGCAAAAAAGAAAGATTATAGCATTTAATTTTATATCTGAGATGGAAGAAAAGTCAGCATGACCAACCCAAGAGGCCAGCAATCATATTATCACCAACCAACAGAAACTCTCCCAGCTGGGAGTGCCGTGTCTCAAGAAATAAGATTCCTCCTCAACCAAAACTGACACCGCTCATAGTCACCTCTCCGATTTTACTGCTATCTAAAAGGAGTTTCCTAACCCCCTCGGTTCTCAAATGCCTTCTCCTATGATATATCCTCGCACATTCTACAATGTAATCAGGTAATCTCCATCTTGGCTGGAGTGCTGGATATATACGCTCCCTCCCCTGATAGATGGCTGGAAGGAACTGATTCCTGTATTCCGTGCCCACCCTCTAACGGTCAATGGAGGTAAAGGCAAGTGGGGAGTTGGGTGCGCTGGTGTAGTGGCTGGGCGAGAAATGGGGGCGTTCATGAAGAAGAGGGTAAATCCATAAATGTTTGATTGTTTGATTTTGGAACTATCCCTCCATATTGAGTGGAGAGCTAGCAATGACCGGTAAAAACGAGATGGGCCAAAATTGGAAAAATACATGTAGAAACAGTTATATCGAAGCTTAACAACAGGGGATGTCTAATTTAAATACATAATATACAAGTGAAACCACATCCTACCTCACATAAAACCCCTTCCCTCCACTCCATCCCACCCAAAACCAACCATCACTTAAACCCCCTCCCATCCAACCACTCCGCCAACCACTTCCTCTCCACCTTCTCCGCCTTCTCCACCCCCAAGCCAATCGAAACATCCACACCCCCCCTCTCCTCCACCGCAACCCTAACCTCCTCCGCACTCATCTCCTCAACCCCACCCCCCCTAACAATCAAATAATCATCAACCTCCAAATACCTCATCCACCTCCTCAACCTAGGCCTATAAACCTGATTAACAACCTCCTCCCTCAAAAACCCCGGCAACGACACCCTCAACTCATGCCGCCCCAGGCCAAACACCGCACACGCCCTCAACACCCCACTAGCCCTTGCCTTATTAACAATCGCATTGATATCAAACTTATTCGGGATCGAGCGCGCGTTTATCAGCATGTCCAGATTCGCAATCGCCGCCGCCGTCTTGCCAACAGCCTTGCTGTTGTTGTAGTTGTTGTTATCCAGCTCGGCGGCCCGCACGGCTCTCTCCTTGGCTTCGATGCGCTTGATGCGCTCCTTCTCTACCTGCCGCGGCACCCGGCATGTCAGTGGCGTCACGGCGTTGCCCAGCGCGAGCACGACGAACGGCGTCATCTCGCCGCAGAAGAGCAGGATGAGGGAGAAGGGGATCATGCGCCGGACATCGTAGGCGGAGCGGCGGATGAGTTGGAACTGGGCGCGGGTGAGGGTGTTGGAGTATTGGGTTAAGGAGAGGGTGGCGGTGTTGGGTTTCTTGGTGGAGTAGGCGGGCGGCGGGGGGGAGGTGGGGAGGTAGAGGGGTAGTTTTAGACTGCGCCGGAGGGGGAGCGACGCGCGATAGTTGTGATAGACGTGTTTTAGGCCGGTCTTATAGAACAATAGGTAGGCTTTGCCGAGGGCGATGTAGTATTTTAACTTGCTGTCGTTTGGGGAGCTGGGTTTGGAAGGGAGGTCCAGCGGGGCCGGTCGGGTGGTTGAAGGGGGGGTTACAGCGGAGTCGAAGATGACGGGGGTGCTGGTTGTGGAAGAGGTGGTGTTGGTTGAGGGGGGTGGTTTTGACCTCTGGGCGGAGCTGGAGAAGCTTGCAATGGTGCCATTAGATGTGAGGAGGAGGATGGAAGGGCGGATGGGGGTGGCGCAACGGCCACGAATTGCGCTGGCTAACATCGCATTGAGAGAATGCAAGCAATATGATCAATGAATGACGGTATTGAATAACAGAAAAGAGTGATTTGGTAGTTATCCGTTGCTGGGAGGTGTCGAACAAAAAATTAAACCGGGGGTTAAAATATTTGCTGACTAATCTTACCGCCTTGGCATTCGGTTCCTTCTCCCTGATCCATGCTTGCTGTGATTATCCGCGTATAGTAGTTACTTCTATTGGCTGCAAATCTGCGGTGGAAATGCTCTAGCACAACCATTGAAACCTATATCAGGCTAACCGGGCCCTTAAGCTTACGTCAGCTACGCTTTTCCTCCATCTTTGGACGGACCCTCGCATACGAGGGTCCGCCAGCTCAACGAAAACCGCCATCTCAACGCAAAATTTCACCTTTAAAATTGAATAACTCCCCAATAAAGATAGAATCAAGAGATCTAAGTTAATTATGACCTAATCTATTCAATTCTGTAATCTCCCAGTAAATCTAGTAATGTCTACACTAATCCTTCAATTTCAGTTAGTTGTTAAAGTTGAAGGGTTTGAGTTATCATACTACTCTCATAGATGGAAATAAGAAATCTTATATCTCCCTAAGAAAACCATTAAATTTAATTTTCACAGTTGGTACTTAAAGCTAGAGATCCAGAGATTTAATTCTCTATTAAAATATACCAGGAAGTCATTGCATTGGGGAGTTATTCAATTTTAAAGGTGAAATTTTGCATTGAGATGGCGGTTTTCGTTGAGCTGGCAGACCCCGTCCAAAGGTGAAGCAGCTACGCTGACGTAAGCTTAAGGGCCCGGTTACATCTCATCCTGGCTTTAGAAGATGGAAGTTTGTCTTGCCTTCGACAGGAGCTTTCCACCCCCAAGGCAACTAGGAACATCTACGCTTTTCCTCGAGAACAACGGCCAGTATAAGGAAAACAAGATTTCATTGAAAACTATTTTAGTCATAAACAACTACCATTGATATGATCGGGCAAAGGAGCGTATTAAGGGAAGTTGGAAAAAATATTCCGAATGCCCGCATTAAAGAACTTACCAAGGAGAAAGATAATGAGGAGGGAAATAACAGAGTAGAAAGTAAAAAGAAAAGAAATATAATGAAATAAAGGAAACTCCCATCGCCATTGAACCACCACTAGTTGTGTTTCTCTGCCCATCTTCGAGCTCCCATGCTCCATCCACCCACACAAGACATTCCATCGAATCCGGCCGTAGAGGGGAGTTGGTACGCAGGTAGATAGCATTCGGACCCCGCACGAAAGAGTAGCCTCGAGTATTCCGGCCCCCTTCCGACGCAGTGTGAGAAGCTATCTCTCCAAGTATGCTTTTGTCGTCGAAATCATCACGCAACAAAAGTCAAATCACAGTAGATTGCATGCGCCGATAAAACATTCCGAAACATCACGTCAAAATAATAGCAGCTGACTAGAAATGAAAACAAGAAAGCATAAATTAATATCCAGTGAGCTTACTTTGCTTTTCATATCGCAAGGAAGCAAGAAACTAACGCAACTCAAAAGTTCGGCGTTGGTGGGCGCACGCCTACTTCTGCTTCTGAGGTTCAGGGATAAACTCCTGGTCACTGGCATCGAGAATATCGTATTCCTCATCAGTCAGGAAATCCTCATCAGTCGAAGGCCCATCAAGTGTAAGGCTTTCGACATCGTCGGCCAGATCATGCTGTTCGGTATTCTCGTCGGTGACAATCACGGTAGGCGAGTTGGATTCATGCTTGCTGGCGCTAGCGGGTGACTCGGTCTCGAGTTTGGGGAAGATCATAGTGCTCCCCGATCGAGACGTTTCCCGCTCAGATCCGGCGTCTCCAGCCTCAGTTTGTGACTCGACACTTGATGCTTCAGTTTCAACAGTCGGCTGCCTATTATCCACTGGTGTTGTGGGGGGGAATGGTTGGTCTTGAACTTCGATATCGCACCACAGCTTGTGTCCAAACGGCAGTCCCTCGGGAGTCTTGAGGCGCCAGTAAGAAATTGCTCTGCCTATACGCTGGGGCGTCTTCAGGGTGACAGTAAACTCAGCAGAGTCAGTTGGCTCGACAGGAGCAGAAAGCCGTTGGGTTTCCATGGCAGAATTCAGACACTCAGTGCTGTATGGGTGGTTGTTGTCAACGTTGAACATGCTGTCGCCGCCGACGAATTGGACGCTGCAGCCCTTTGGCCATGCGCCAGGACCTGGGTTGAATAAAGTCCAGGTCTGCGTGATAATTTGGTCTGGGCGTAGTTGGGATCCGTCAGTAATGGTGTCCCGAACGAAAAGGGCATGAAGTTTGGGAGATGAAGTTTCTGGCTCTCCGCTAGTTGTCGTGACAGCTTCCTTGACGCTTGGTTGCGCACTCGTAGAGTCAGCCTCGCTAACGTTATCTGCTTCAGCATGCACCTGGGTGGCAGCATTCGAGTTGGAAGGTGCCACGGTCTCAGTTGAGGTCGACTTGGTGGCTGGTCGGTCGCCCATCTGGACGACATTGCTTCCAAGGACGTTGACAGTACTGACTGTAGTATGGCGAACCGGCGTCTTAAACTTGATCAAAGGATGTGTGCGGTTGTGTGTGTTGTCAGGATGGGCTTCGCAGTTAGCACAGAAATCAGTATCGTGACAGACAGCACACTTGTAGCGAACCCCTCTAATATACGCAACTTTGGGAGAAACGCAGCAGAGCGGGCCGTCACAAATAACGCCATAGTGAGTTTGATGATAAGCATGCGGTTCCGGAAGTGGCTCGTAAATTGGAGCGAACCGGTGGCCGGGATGGAATGCGTCGGCACGGTCGATACACTCTGAGCAGTAATCCCAGTCAGGGCAGTTGAGGCACTTGTGACGGACACCGCGGATGGACTATGGGAAGAGTTAGAATGAATGTATTGCTAGCGGACTTGGACGAGCTCACCTTGTTGCATCCATCACAGATCGCAGCGTGACGACGACCTCGCCCGGGGGCACAGGCCGCAGCCACGAGGCTCTTGGACTCGAATTCTTCATGGTCTGCAATGATGGCAAAAGTATGTTTGGGATGGTGGCCGTGTCTATCCTCACGCAAACAAGTGAAACACAGATCATAGTCTGGGCAATCCTTGCAAGTAACGAGTTCATTCTCATTGAAATCTGAACCGGATAACGTTAGTTGTGACTAAGAGTTAGGGTTGGGATTACATACCCCGGAAGCAAGCATTGCAGGTTCGTTCCTCAAATTTGGTTTCATCCTCCTCCACTTGGGTTTCTTCAACAGGCTCCTCTTGCTCGACGCGCTTTCTAGGGGCAATGGTTTCAGTGATGCTGTTTGTAACAACCCCCCCTTGGATAGTACGCTTAATCAGCCAATGACCTTCACCAGGACAGAGGATACCCTGATCAATGCATCGTTGGCACAGGTCATAGTCCCCGTCATCACAGATGCTACAGTGATAGTGGGCATCAGGGACAGAACGGCCGCAATAGTTGCA
Source organism: Emmonsiellopsis sp. PD_33 (assembly GCA_032988165.1). Classification (NCBI taxonomy): domain Eukaryota; kingdom Fungi; phylum Ascomycota; class Eurotiomycetes; order Onygenales; family Ajellomycetaceae; genus Emmonsiellopsis; species Emmonsiellopsis sp. PD_33. The sequence continues at coordinate 29,633 of JANTQF010000324.1, forward strand.
GTCGATGCAAATTGAAGGCATAGGTCCAGAAAGGCAAGCTAAGGGAGGTAGTGTAGGATTTGGGTTCTCATTTGGCAATTCCTGAGGGGCAGCCACAGGGACAGACTTGTTCTCGACGGGGGTATCTTCCGGGACATTGGGGAACATGGAGGCATTGAGCACGGCAGGTTGCGGAGCCATGAAATGGGATGTTGTGAGGAATTGACCGTAGTCATTGGCAGGATCACGCAAAACAGTGTCAAGGTAGCTACACCTAGGCTGGGATTGGTCATGCTGAGGTTGTGTGTTCTGGACTGGGGGCTCGGCAGGCTCGTAGTAGCCGGGGGGCGGCTCGGGTACGGCGGTTGTGACCTTGATGCGAAGCTTTAACTTGGCCTTGGCTGCACGGTGCAGCTGTTTGTAGACAGATGGGTTCTCGCTGTCCAGAACGATGTAAGAACCAGCACTGTCCGAGTAGCGTTCGAGAGTGGTATCGGTATTATCGGGGATAGCAAGCACGGCGCGGATCTAGCACCAGCAGCAAGCCCAACATCAGCCAACGTCATCATCACCAGCACAAAAATCATTTCAGAGGTTTCCAGGACACCACGGAGCCCGCATCAGCAGCACTGAAGGGCTATATCTGATGGAATTGGCACTGGGAGTGGGCAGAGAGATGCTTACCTTCTGTGGCAAACTGTAGGCACCAAGCTCTCTCAACGGCAGCTTGAAGCGTCTGTTGCAGCCATCGTAGATGAGCTTGATGGAAATCAGGGTGTCTGGCCCTACAGGAGCATGGTGTGAGGTAGGAGCTGGAGCTGGAGCCGACATGATGATGGCATCAAGCGGGTGGATTGGGGGAGCCTTGGGGGGAGGCGGTGGAGGAGAGATAAGCTAGGGAGCTGTGGAGGCGAGGTGGAGAGTGTTTCCCAAACAACGGGGTCAACAATGAAAACGAAGACAGATGAGCAGACAGACGAGCAACAACAGATAGAGGGAGATGGAGAGGGGGCTGATGGAGGCGAGGAGTGAGAGAGAAGAAGAGGAGGAGGAGGAGGAGAGACGTCGATGGGGGAAGCCAGCGAGGGAGGTGAGGTGAAGCAGGGCTAGGGCGAGGACGAGGCTAGGCGGCTGCGGGACAGCCTGCCGTATTATTACGCCGCCGTACGCCAGCCCGCCCTCGCCTCGTACCGGGCTAGTCTGTGTTGGGCGTGGTCGGCTATGGCTGCGGCCAATCACAGCGCCCGCTTGCCCGGTGATGATGTCAGGCTCTCCGCCTCACCGCCCAGCGTGCATCACATGATCTTACATACCGTTCCAATGTTACTACGTTACCGCCTTCCCGAGTGAGTGCTTACATCATTGGCTGCTGGGTGAATGTCTGATATCATCCGAATCAGTAACTTACTAAGGTAAGGTCCAGGCATCTGCCCATGACGACTCTGCCTCGGGGCAGTTCCCTCTCAACACCCTGTTAAATTCACCAGCCCTATGAATACCATCAATATATTGCCTGTTAGATCCCCTTTACTAACTTCCCTTCCCATCTGACCAGGAATCGGGTTCAGGTCGGACGAACGAACAAACCTTGCCTGTGAACCATATATAAACCCTTCTATACGCCCCGTACTGCAGCACAAAACAACTCACAACTCACGGGGGAAATGGCTTTGTTGGGAATGTTCCCCGATTAGCCTCGAGTCATTTAATCAGTTCAACAAAGACTGGACAGTTGAACAAAGAAATGGGGGTGGATGTGTTGGTTGATTTCATGGTTTGTGTTAGGAGTATAAGTGACTACGGGCCTAACCTTGTTTCCTCATATATATCTTCCTAAGTATATGTAGTAGATACACGTCTACTAGATTCCCTACACCCATATTTCATCAACCGGTCTATAATACACTGGCTTTATTACTTTCTCTCTACAAGCTACATTAGAAAAACGCTGCCTTTTAACTGATAATCATTGCAACTGGTGGGAATCAATACTCCCGGTAGTGAATATGGAGAAAAGAATAGAGGGTATTGCCCACAATATTAACCATAAACGAATGGAATTAACCACCTTCCTCCAGTCTATACGGTAGGATGGCGCTAGTTAAAGTAAACAAGTATTAAAACAGCCGTGAAGGGAATGGAGTAGGTCGAGAACACATTTTAGGCATGTGTGTAGGTGGGTAGGTATGTGATGATCGAGCACCATCTGTATAATATAACAAGATAGGAACAGGCGATGGTACATGTACATACATCCCAGCCAAAACACCATGCCGGAGGGAGTCTGAGGAGAAGGCAAGACGCCATAGTATGGTATGCTTGATATCATAGCTCGACATCCCGTTGAAATGAGTAAAGAAAAGAAAGGATTGGATATATCAAAATGCAAATAACCTCCCTGAGCTCGAGTCTGGTGAGTGAAAAAAAAGGGAGGAAGGGTGTGACACCCCACTCCAACCGCAGAAGTAGTGTACTGGCTGATGGATTGGGAACGGAAGAAAGGATCTTCCCCTTCCGTTCTTCACGACAGTAAATGCCAGGCTGCTTACACGATGTATCGGAATTGAGGGTTCTATTTGATAATTAATCAGCATGCTACCATGATATATATATCACAAATGGTCTAGGTCGTGATAAAGCACTTACTGTTTTCTCAGTCAGAGCATCCTCATAGTACGCACTGGCATGGTCGAATCCCTCACCGATGCCGGCGGCATCTCTCTTCTTATTGTCCCGAAGACAGATAAGTCTGTAAATAAACACGAGGGCTGCAGAGGCCACTGTTGTCACCAATAAAACAATAAATCCTGGACGATAGCGAGGGGCATCTTGGGATCGAAAGACCAGGGGGCCGACAAAGCTGCGTTTTGTTGGGAATCCCAAGATAATCTCATATTCATGTAATCTCACTTAGAATTAGTGTTTACACAGCCACCCACATTCCTTCATACAAAATAGCTAGGGTTCCTATGAACCACCATTAGTTTTACAATATTATTCAATTTGTACCTCATGAAGCAATGTACAATACTGACAGTTATGAGCCCAGCAATTTCCATTGCATATTTAACTTGATTTTTGTCATTATTATCATCATTTTGTCATTTTTCACCCTATATCACATGCTTTTCACATGAAATACTGATATCCTCTGAAAAAGACCTAAGGAAATGTCCCCTAAATCCATGGGATCCATTAAAAATGGAGTCATGAAGCTTCATGAACTAAGCTTTTGAATACTAGAAGCTTTATATTAATTGAAAAATAAGGCTGTATGAGCACCTCTAATAATCTAAAAACTAAAAAAGTAGAGCTTTTGAAGCTCTATCTATCTACCTCATCATGTCTGATATTACTACTCAATGTATGATAATAATGCTGAAGAACAGTAAGGACTAGAAGATTTAGTATATAAATATTATATTAATAGTAAGTAATTATAGAGTTTATGATTATATCAATTTATTAAAGGAAGATTATTAGCTGAAAGTAGAAGAACTCAAGATTGAGAATGATAAATCTAAAAAATCATTTGAAAAATAGGTGATAATATATGAAAAACATTAAATAGCTATAAATAAGATGTATGATATTATCATAATGTTAGTTTTAAGAGTAGAGATAGAGCACATCATGAAGGTAAATAATACTCATGTTAAAGATATTATTAGAGTGCTGTGATATCACCTCTCTCCTACTATTAAAGATCAAAAAAATGAAGTCAGAGATTAATATAATACTCTAATGAAAAAATCAAATAGTAAGAATATTAAAAAATGATTAAATGACTGATTTATAATCTGTGAAAAGATATAAAATATAGAGATTAGAGATCTATTCAATTTAGAGAGTAATTTTTTAACAGCTAATTAAGCAATCAATCTGATGATTGCTGAAGGATTTAGATCTATTATCTTATATAATAAAAAGATGGGTGTGAATATCATTGACCTAGAATGATTAGTCAGAGAGATTAAGATTCAATATTGTGAGATAAAAGTCTTAAAAAATGATTATAGCACTATTTTTGCAACCTTTAACAGCCTAGATGGGGAGAAGAAAGACTCTACTAGCAGTGTGAATCTACCTGCAAAAAACCTGCAAAAAGACACTAAAGATTCAAAAAAGAAGGGTAAAAAGACTCATAATCTATATATCTATAGCAGGCCTAGATACTCAGCAGGAACTTGCTGGTATCTCAACCCTATATTAAGATCTAAGTGGTTCACAGGATATAATAATATATGTAAAAAGATAGATGAAGTATTGAAGGATGAGAAAGTCAAAATGAAGATTAAGATAGAGATTGAGAAGATAAATAATAAGACTAATGTAGGTCTGTAGATAAATTTCTCAACTATTTATTAAATACTTTCAATCTTCTGTGAAGCTGTAGATGAATTGTTAATTTTGAATGCTAAATCTAGCTTATTAAATCATCCATTAAGAGATAGCTGAGTATATGATATAGGTAGAGAATCTCATATTTGCAATAATAGATCTAGATTTATCAATTTTGTAGAGGAATATAACATGTTATTCTATATAAATAACTCCTATATAAAAATTTAAAGTTATAAGATTACTATTATATATCTCATAAATTTAATAACCTAAAAATACTTTATAGCTATACTATTCAATATAGTGTACATTTCAGATTTTCATATAAATATCTTTAGTTGGATGAGACCATTCACAAAAGGAATCTTACTGCATATAGAGATAATAATATTAAGAGATAATAGAAAGTCTTGAGCATTACTTACATAAAGAGGTAACCTTATATATTTAGAATATAATTCATACTTAAATATCATACTAATATTAATATTTTCTACTCTCACTGGATATAAGAAGTGTTTAGAGGCCCTGAAGATTTTAATAGTATTAGTAGAGATTTAATATAGATAACTGAGATATAGTTTCAAAATCTTAATTACTTATCTATAAAATGCATCTGAAGGTATAATTATAGTAGGCAAGTTTATAGAAGGAGGAAAGAAAGAGTTAGATCCTCATCTATAAGAAGTTACATATTATTATCAAATGTATGAGCTCTTAAAAGTAAAAAATCAGATATCTCATAGGCTATACATCTACTCTATCAAATCATTCAAATATCTCCATATCAATCTTATAAAGAATAAGAAAGATTGCTACTATAATTAGCAGTAAATAATGCATTTTACATGTGATTTCTTATGATTTTAAATCATATAAAATACAGTTTATAAGTTCAAACTCAAGAAAGCTCTCCCTGCAGTGGTGAAATAAATTAAATGCCAGTTCAATATAGATATTAAGATTATACATGTTGATAATGAGACAAGTATGTATTCAGATGAGATAAATGAGTAAATTCTAGAAGAAGGCCTCTCAAGAGAGTTCTCATTAGAATATATATATAAATAGAATGATGCAGCTAAATGCACAGGTACATTATTAATTAAAAAAGCTAGATACTTATAGATAGATGGATACTTACTCTCAGAGCTCTCACCTAAAATATATATAATAGTCAGCTATTTTATTAATTAAACCCCTACACACCTATTAAGATGGAAATTACCATTGCTAACTCTATAAGAGCATCTTAATCTCCCTGATAAGCCTTCATCTACTCACCTATACATATATAAATATTATATGTATGTGAAGATTCCAGATGAAGTTCTTAATCATATAAGAGCTTTAAAGCTAGAACTTAGAATGCATATTGATTATCTTATTAGGTATGATTTAATAAATATATAGAGAATTTAGATTTTACACTTACAATATATTATAAGAATCAGAGATGTAGTGTTTAATGAATCAATTCAATTTAACCTGCAGAAACCTCATATTAAAGAGCTACTATAAGAATTTATTATAAATGAGATTGCTGAGGTGTTGTAAATACCTATAATAAAATTAATAATCTCTGAGGTCTACAAATAGAATAAAATGCTGGATTCTGCTGATATAAATATTTTCTGCCCTGGAGATATTAAATAAATAGAAAAAATAGCTGAATCTAGCAATAAAGATGATAAAAATAGTTAAAGAGATATAAATAAATCTTTGATGCTCAAATCAACATCAGAACTGCAGGTTTAGAGGAGTAAGCAGGTAAATAAATAGATTGGTAGAGAGGTTATTGAATCTGATAATCTTAGTAGCTAGTTACAGAGTAAACTGCAGGCCTTGCTAAGTAAATATAAAAAAGTATCTAAGTAATCTCAACTATCTGAACTATCTGATATCTTACCTTCAAATCTCTTCAATTAATTAAATTAAGTACTATAAGTGCATGAGATCTCTGCAGACTTCAACAAATCAAATATAGTCTCTAGTAAATATATTAGATATACTATACATTTTAATGAAATCAAACATGTAAAAAACAACTCTACTCAGCAGTTTTATGTAATATTCAGTGTAATTATGAACCTCACACCTCAGAAAGAGAATAATATGTGATTATATAGAGATAAACTCCTACTACCACTAAATCATTGGAACTCATTAAAAATGCATAAATATAGTGAGGATTTCATTAATGCCATAATCTGGGAATAGGAGATAATTACTCAGAAGGATATATATAAAATAGTGCCTAAACCTTCAGAAAACATGTCAGTGATCCCCCTATACTAAGTATTTACCTATAAATTTAATGATAATAAATTTCTTAATAAATTCAAAGTATATATCTATATTTAAGATGACCTTCAACCTCCTAGTAAAAAAGATATGAGAGCTCATATACTTACTGATAGGATGTACTGCATGTTAATAGTAATAATAGTAGCTTTTAACCTTAATATCAAGTAGCTTGATGGTGTGAACACCTTTATGAATAGTAATATAAATGAGGAAGTCTATTATAAACTATTAGATAAATAATGGAGACTTTCAGGCCTTACCTTCTTAAGGTGATCTCTTACCTCACTTAAATTGAAAAAAGGCCTATATGGATTACATTGTTTGCCATTACTTTGATTAAATGAAGTCATAAAAATGCTACTATATATAAGATTTACCTCTTCACCTGATGATAAATACCTCTTTTTAAATGATTAAATAATCATTTTCTTCTATGTTGATGATTTCATTACTCTTTTAGATAAGAATAATAAAGATAAGAGAGATTAGATAGTTTGAGAACTTATAAATATATATAAGATTTATAATATGAGAAAACTATGTTGATTCTTAAACATCTATATTATTTGAGATAGAGTAAATTTGAAGCTCTGAATCTACCTTAATTTCTATATTAATAAGTTAATAATTATATACTATTTTGAGTAATCTTTATGAACTCATGAAGTGCCTCTTATGAGTATGAAACTTAAGGTTTATAAGGCTGAATTAATCCCTGTAAAAATCTATTACTATTAATAATGTGTTGAATCTTACATCTATTCAGCTATTATTATGAGGCCTGATATTATATATACTACATTAAAGCTAGTATTCTTCATGTAGAATTCATTAGATGTTCATTCAATTAAGATAAATCATATCATTACTTATCTATAAGATATATGGAATTATATTATTTAATATGATAGTAGGTATGATGGATCCTAACTTAAACAATTAATAAATTTACCCATAAATTTGACTATGCCACTGAATTCTAATATAAATCCTAAAGTCATTAAATTCTCTAGTGATGCTAGCTTTATGGATAATGCTAACTACTAATCTATAATTAAATATCTATTTAAAATGTATGGTAGCCCAGTTAATTAGAAGTCTACTCAGTAGACTATGATAACTACCTCCATAATAAAGGCTGAACTTCTCACTATATCACATACTAAATAAGAGGTTATGTGATAGAAGTAATTCCTCACTCAAATTCAATTTAACTCTGAGTATAAGATCTCTATCAAATATAATAACACTTAAATAGTAGGATTATTAAATAAAAGTAATCTACAGATCAATATATGCCTTCACTATGTTGATATATATGGCAGTTAGCTTTGTAAGCAAGTTCAAAGCTCTGATATTAATATAACCTGGGTCTCTATGGTAGAGATGCCTGCAGACAGCCTAATGAAGAGCCTTCTACTATAAAAATATTAAAACTTCCTTAAATATCTTAATATCATTAATATTACTGATCTCATTGATATACAGTGAGATCTAGAAGAGAAAGATTAATTTATTTATTTTTATCATTATTTTCATATATTTATTGATTTTGTTGATTTTTTGATTTCTATGAGGAACTCACCTGGCTGAATATTCAACACCTATATCACTGCATTATTTTGATTTTTATTTCCTATTTAGGTAGTATGACTGGCCTCATTACATTCATTAAACAGTGTGGTGCACACTGGGGGGGTGTGTTGGGAATCCTGAGATAATCTCATATTTGTGTAATCTTGCTTAGAATTAGTGTTTACACAGCCACCCACATTCCTTCATACAAAATAGCTAGGGTTCCTATGAACCACCATTAGTTTTACAATATTATTCAATTTGTACCTCATGAAGCAATGTACAACGCCGACACATTTGACGAGCAAATTTTAGCGCCGTTTTTTAGCGTGTACGTTAACGTATTAAATACACCATCCCTCTTGCTTCATAGTAGAAATCAGCGGTATTGTATGGTATTAATGTAATTTCCTAGCCCTAATTAATTAATTCTCTGGACCCCCAGCATCGAGATTTCACGCAGAGAGCTATACCCCTTGACCATGCAACCACTAACAAAAACAATCCACATTTAACTCGTAAAAGGAGGTATCTAAGCACTAACACTAGCACTTTTTGGCATCCCAACGCCAACTGCGGCCGTCGCCCCGGCGTCAACCGTGAGAATCGTCCCAGTTATCCAGCGAGCGTGAGGCCCCGCAAGGAAAACAACAGCTCCAGCAGCGTCCCATGCATTTCCCTCGGTTCTGAGCAAACTTCTTTTCCGTCTGGCTTCTCTAGCCTCCTCTGTCATGCCTCCACCGTACATCATAGGGGTATATAACATCTATAGAACAACAAGTTAGCCATATAAAAAGATACCCCCAAAGGCATAGACATAAACTTGCTCCTGGACAAACACAATTGACTCGAATTCCGTCCGGTGCATGGTGAACCGCCATAGCCCTGGTTAAATTCGTTACGGCGCCCTTCGAAGTAGGATACAGCAGATGCGGCGTGCCGCCCTTCAAACCCGCCACGCTTCCCATATTCACAATACTCCCTCTCACCTCCCCCTCATTCTTGCACATCTCGGGAATAGCATACTTGCTCATCCGCACCATACTCGCCACATTAATCTCCATGCTCTTCGCCCACTGCTCCATATCAACATCAATCGCCGTTCCTCTATGCAGCTTATTAGTTGACCACACACCAAAACTCTATATCACCGCCTTCGCGTCTTAACATACGAAGCCCCTGCAATCCCAACATTGTTTACCTTTGAAAGCCAAGGGGGTTAGTGGGGTCCTTTTTTGGTGTGGCGGGGGAAGATGAGAAGGGGGGTTGGAGGATTTACCAGGATATCCAGCCGGCCGAACGTGTCAACTGCAAACTTCACGGCGTCCTCACAGTCCGTGGAAGAGGTCACATCGGCTTGAATGGCAACTGCCTTGCCCATGTTGGGCTGGGAGGAGATCATCTCGACGGTCTTGTTTGCCCATTCAAGATTTTTATCAACACAAACGACTCTGCAGAGGTCCGAGGCTAGTAGGAGGGCGATGGCACGGCCGTTACCAATCCCATCTTCCAACGACCCGGCTCCGGTGACTATAGCGCATTTGCCAACTAGAGACCGAGACGGGGGACTGGATGGGATGGTAGTTTCGCTCATTGTTGTCGCTGTTGTGTGTAATATATGTGGGAGGGATGGGGCGAGAAGAAAGGGGCGAAATATTCGTAGGAGAATGCAGGTGTTTTCTGGGCACTAAGTTTGTTCCGGAGTACTCAGAGATCTCTTGCTTCAAAAAGATATATCCAATGCGGTACTATTCCCCATAGTTTGATGGTTGAGTTCGGCAATGAATTTGGCGGGGTCATCGAGATTCGGCGAGGGCTGGTTGCCGAAGCCGAGTGGGAACTTCAAGGTTCAGGGCGCGTTCAGTGCCAAAGGTAAATTTACTGTTGAACAGTCATTTCTTGGCAAACTGCCTATTTAAGTTTAGCTTGACTGCATAACTGTATAAAATTCTCCCTAATTTAGCTTAAAATACCATAA
>JANTQF010000325.1:0-39739 GCA_032988165.1 Emmonsiellopsis sp. PD_33
ACCGGGTGGTGGAGGTTTGCGATGATCTGTGGGTTAGCAGGGGACTAATATCACTGTCGACAATGTTCTACTGCGTGCCGTCTCGGTTTCCACGGGCTTTTCTAGATGTTGTTGGGTATTGGGCGGATCTTTGTAGGGGGGTGGGCGGGCGGGAGGTTTGGGAGAGGGTGTTTCCTGTTAGAAAGGATGGGGGAGGAAAAAAAGGTTTAGTGAAGAAGGCGATGGTTGCGGTGGGCACGGCGGAGGTGTTTTTGGAGAGTTGCCGCGAGTTTGCGAGCGAGTGCGTCCGCGCGGAGACGGTGGTGGCAGGGCGCAAGACGGATATGGCGGTTTTGGATGCGGTGGATTTTGTCCTGGTGGAGTGTGAGGGGGAGGCGCATGTGCAGCCAGCGCTGGATGCGGCGGTGGGATATCAGGAGGGGGTGATGATGAGGGCGGTGTTGAGGTGGTTGGCGAGTGTTTGATTTGACTTGATCTATCTGATAGCATTCGTTCAAAGGGCTCGCCATAATAATAAAAGATAGGGGAAGGTATCTTATTTCCCATTATGGCGCATTCGCATGAGTAGAACATCTAGCCGTAATATTGTAGGTTATCAACCACTTATTTACCCCTTTTCTCTCTGCCCAGCTCCATGCCGGCCCTAAGAACCACCATTTATCACCCAAGAAATTGCATGAACTACCATATATTCTCAACGGGGGCAGAATCGGCACCGTTTCCATGAATCCTCGGGCCCTTCCCCGTACGGGATCTGTGCTACAGTCGCCCTAGACAGCATGAAAAACGCAAACAGCACAGGAACATGGCCAAAGACATTGAGATGACCGTTCCATATTCGCCATTGATGCTGCTGCTCTCGCATCGGTTCTACTGCCGGACGAGGTGCCTATAGAGTCTTTTTTGACAGAAGATGAACCGAATACATGTAACAGAGACATCCACAAGCCTGCGTGTCTCCTTCAACAGCTAGACTCGCACACCATCCCCGGTACCTACTACGCCCTTGACCTCAACCGAGCCGCTTTGGAGGAGAGCATGGGGTATCTAGCTGGCAAGAACCAGCACGTCCAATACCATGGGCTCTGGGGCACGTTCGAGGATGACCGCCAGTGTCTTCAATCCGTGACGTTGTTCAAATGCATCTTGCCCATGGGCTCCATGGGCGGGAACGACAATTTCGAACCTCGCGGTAGAACTAATAAGACCGTGGCGCGAATATTTGGGATGCAACGGGCTTGATGCTAGTCGGGATAGATGCGTGAGGGGGGCAGGAGGAACTGAGAAAAATGTATTATGATCCCGAAGGTAAATGAAATCTCCAGCCTATTGTTAAAAATGCTAGGTAACCTCCACCGTAATTTCCCCGATTCTGGCTCTATGAATATCCTGCCACACCTTTCAAATCTCTCGAAGGGATATAGTTGACGCAATTCCCACCTTCATCACTGCAATCCCATGCCTACCGTTTTGCAAACCCCTTTTCCAGCTCACCGTCGACCATCTGCATAACATACTTGCCAATGTTTGGCAAGAAATTCCAGCCATGGAACGATCCGACGCCTACAGTATACACAATCTGGACATGAGGATGGGGTGAAATGATCCAATCCTGATTCGGCGTGATGGCGTCCCTGGAATATGTTTTGTTAGATAAGTTAACAGGTGGTACTATGCATGGTATATTTCAATTCTCACCAGCACATTTGATACTCCTCTGGCTCCATATTGTCTATCCAGATGCCAAAGAGCCTGTCCCGCCCCGCCTTGGCATCATTCTACAGCCCATAGGGTACGTCTCGCGACCATGTCTGTAGCGTGGCCCGTGAAGGCGGCACGGATATTTCCTGCTTAGATGTTTTGTGGAAAATTTTGTGAGTAAAGCTCCGTTCCTGCGTGCATTTCACAAACCCCGGCCCGCTTTTGGGAATACATTCAGCTAATCCGCGGGTTAGTAAATGTATTCAACATACAGGGAAACTATGAGCAGGGTACCTGGATAGTATTCGCCCATCGGGTGCACGATGATGGGACGATTGCTGAATTTATTCCTCTGATTCTCAGGGACCCTGAAAGCACACATGACGGGAGCAGCAGCCACCATGCAATCACCCACTTGAATTTCCGGGCGATCTCGGCCGCTCTCAGCCAGGAGCCAGGAGGTGTATGCTCCGGTGCAGAGAAGAATCTTGCCGGCGCATATCTCGGAGCCTTCCAGCGTAGCAATTCCAGAACTGCAACCCGTCGAGTCACACACAACTTTCGTAGCCGTCGCTTGGACATATTTGACTCCAATATCAACCGCGGCCTGGATGACGCTGCGCAGGGCGTTCGCGGCGGCATCACCTCATCCTGCAAGGGGGTTCCAAGTACACTTGGTAACCCCGGCCCAGTCGCCGTCACGGAAGATTCCATCGAAGCGAGCCTTTGAATCTGCTGAATCCAATAGAAAGCAGGAGAACTCCCCTCACCGAGCAACCTCTGTCTACGATAGCTTGGCCAGGCGCCTCAATGCAAGCGAAGATAATGCCTGTCCGGTGGATGTGGGGTTTCACCACGGGGTCAGTAAGCCATTGTTTCTGCGCTTCCAGGGCGAGACGCATGTATGTACATGGAGTCCTCGTATTCCGCTCGGATGATCTTATTCAAGTCGTGCCCTGCGGCTGACGGACATGGAAAGGCGGTACGGTCGACCAAGGTGACTCGTTTGCGTTCGGTTTGGATTTCTTGAGCGCCAAAGCAGTGGAAGAACACCCACGATTAGGTAACTGGTCTGGTCCATGATAGCAATAGGGGGTTGAGAGGCAAATGAGGAGCAAAGGTGAGATGAAGCGAGGCGGTGTCGTCGTCACGAAATAAATCCTATATAGCTAATAATCCCTCCCTCCTCCAGACTCCACTCCCGGGCCCCTGCCCAGGCGGGTAGGTAACGAAATAAATCCGCCCGCTAACCATTCCAAGGTTAGCCCCGGCTCTTGCTAAACTTACTTCTGACATCAGACCAAATTGCCCGTGGGACGGTATAAAAACATTCTTTAACAATATCCACACGGGGTAGGTATATACGTGGTCAAGGGAATGGAGTTATTCACTTTCCTCTATCAGATTGGAATTGATCTATCGTAGTTTATCACTGCATCACTGAGATTATGAGAGATCGTAGCGTAGGTAGGCTGAAAGAGAAGAGGATGTTGTTCGATTAGTTTAACTATCTAAGAAGGTGAATTTTACCGCTATTCACACGATCGCAACCTTGGACAAAGGAGAAAACCTAGCAAAATAGGTGTACAAAGCCATACGAATGATTGGAAACTATGAACTATACAATAATAACATAGGAAAATCTATAGATCCAAAAGCGAAAGACGGTGAGATCGAAGATCTGAGCCGTGGCGCATATGAACACGTTTAAATAGCGCGCCACTGGGTGTTTTCTCTCAGAAATAAAAGCGTTGTTGTTGTTGAAATTATGGCCACAGGCTAACAGCTTAATGTATGTATAGGCCGCGGTGCCCGATCATGTAGCCAAGGTCCAAACCGAGAGGATACCTTTCTTCGTCATGTACCCGGGCTAAGTAAAAACGTCAAAACTCAGAGCGTACAAACAGCACCGCGCAGATTGTCAATCCAGTCCAGTTGGTCCTTCACCGGCCCCAACGACTTAAGCTGGCCAGAATCCATGGACCGTCTCGAATCGGCCGCTTTCTTAAACCCGCCTCGCCCCACGCCAGCACCGGCCAAGGCGCCGAAGATGGCCGAAAAGGCATTCTTAGGATCCTGGACGACTTCGTACAACGCAACGCCCGCCTCGCCTACCTCGGCCAGAAGGGAGAGCATGGAACGAAGCGCCGCTAGTTCCGGGATAAGGGCCTGTCCTATAAAGGGGAGGAAGAAGAGAATACCGCTGATGAAATCGAGGATGAAGCCTTCGCGCGTTTTCTTGTCGATATCATTGGCGGTGTCGACAATCTTGTCCATGTTTGCGACGGCGGCCTCGGCCGCTAGCGCGGGCATGGAAGCGGCGTCGACCAAGTCAGACGGCTGCGTGAGATCGTAGTAGGCGTTGTTACTGACGACCTTCAAGCGCTCGAGGAGATCCTTGGTTTTGGGGTACGAGTTGCCAATAAGGTCCTTGGGGTTGTCTACCTTGACCGTATCTCTGATGGGGTAGTTCCACAACCAATAGCCGTGCTTATCCAGGCACTCCTTGACATCCCCGTTAGCGTACTGGCAGCCATTGGTGTAGCGGGACACCTCCCTGTCCATTTTGACCCATGACTCCTGGATACCGTACTCGTCGAGAATGGCCTTCCAGAAACCGTCAGAGTCATTCAACGTGAATGTGGCGTTGAGTTGGTCGCTGATAGCTTCCTGGCACCCAACATCGACCTGGCGCTCGCCACTCTTGCAATTCGCGGACTTATCGCAATTTACCCCACAGGTGGCATACATGCAGCTCTTGCAGCACGTAATATACTTCTTCTGGGTGCAACTGAAATACTTATCCGCCTGTTTCCACATGAATTGGTGGATTTGATCGGGAACTTGCTCCCAGACGTAGTGTTCGTAGGTTTCGAACTTGGCGTCGTACCCACCATCGACCAGATTCTTGTACTTTCTCAAGGCTCCTTCCATGACGGCTATTTCAACATCGACAATGTATTTTTCCATGCAATGATAGGGAATTGAACCCTTGCGGTCCTCAAGCATCTGAAAAGTAGTGTACACTTTGTTGCACTGTGAGTAGTAGTTGCTATCGATGTCGTATTCGTAATCATCTGGGTAGTCATCATAAAAACCGCTGCCGCTGCGGAGTGTTAGTAACAATTGAGACACAGGGAGGTTAGTGAGAGTGCAACACTTACTCAAGAAAATCTTGCAGGTCAACAGCCCAGTCTGTAGTTCCAGCGAAGTTGTAGGAATCATAAAACTTTGCGCGAGCAGCCTTCGTGTCCTCGTCCATATATGCCACCCATTCGGTGTCATTGTAGACCATGATGTTGGATCCTTCCTCTTTCCACTGCTTGTTGACATTCCCGTTCTCGATGATCTCCTTAATCTCCGCATCGGAGATGTAGCCACCCGTGTCCGTGCAGCGTCCCTTTGCGGCATCGGATATGCGTGGGGTACCAGTGAATTTGCACATTGGTCCAGTGCAACCAGCCTCGGCCATCTTGAATGACCGGCCGTAGCTCGTAACACCGACGACCACTTTGTTAGACGGTACACCAGCCTTGGTGATCATTGACAAAGCATCTTTGGTCTCTGTCTCATTTACATGAGACCTCAAACAGTTGCCGGTAGGGCAGCCAGGCGAGGTCCACTTGTTGCCATAGTCCCACTGACCGTGAAGATCGTATGTCATGTAGATGACATAATCAATGACGGCGCCCAATTCCTCCATAGGGAACGCCTTGAGATAATGATAGGAAGCCGGGGCTGCGAAGGAGACGGTTTTGGAATCGCCCAACTCCGATTTGACGTTGGAGAGAAAATCGTAGTAGTCCTTGCCAGCCTCAGGTTCGCCCTCTGGGACGCCGGGAATGTCAGGAGCCTAGATCAATTACGTCAATGTTAAACCTGTAGCACTGAAATAAAGGGGTGAGCATGTGCTACTTACTCCAGGATACTCCCAGTCAAGATCGACACCATCGAGGTTATGCTCTTCTAGAAAGGCAATGATGTTCTTCTGGAAAATATCGCGGTTTCCGGGCTTGACAGCCTCACGAAGAATGTTTTGAGTCTCAGGGAGAGTGCTAAAGTCCCAGCCGCCAAAAGAAATGATTTTCTTGACCCCAGACATCTCTTTGAACATGTCAAACTGCTCCTTGACACTGCTTGGATCGATGGCGAATTCGGGTGTCACATCAATGAAAGCAAAGTGGATATGTGTATACTTGTCCGTGTCGACCTGGTCAACATCCATGGTCAAGCACTTACGGTTATGGTTCCAAGCTTCAAAGTAAGCCACGTGAATCTTCTCGGATGGCGGATCGCCCTTGATAATGTCTCTGCCGCAGTTGCTGACGCCTAATCTCCGGGTTAGCGAGGTTGTCTCAATATGCACAATCCGGAGGGGCACACTTGCATCCATTTTCGCCGGGCGCGGAGGTACCAGGAGCCCCAGTCTCTGACTCGGACACGGTACAAAAGTCGTCTGTCGTCCCGCATTGACCCCAGATGTTGCAACAAACTTTCAAAGGACAAGGGTTGAGTGTGGTCAAATTGGTGCCTTTGGGTGGCTGCTCGGTACCCGGAACCTTTTAAATCATGTTAGTACGGAGAGCAGTAATACATCGGTTTGGTGGAGCAGTCTGGAGAGACTTACAGTCGGCCCACAAATGGCGCCCTAAAGATCAACATCGATCAGTATCCATATATTCTATCAACCTCTAGGTGAGAGGAAAGCAAACTTACCGAAACAGGGGCGGGCATAGGGGGGTCTCCTGAGCTCACACACAGCTTGAATTCGGTGAAGAGGTGTTTGCAGCCGGACCAGCCCCATGTATTCTTGTTGAAATCTTCTATATCTTCGACTTTTAGACCATTGGACGCGGCAATCACAGAACAGCTATCATCCGCTATGGTTGTGTACGTGGCGCAGGATCCGTCGGGATTAGGCTTGGGCCGCAAGTCGGGCAACTCGCCACGGGAGCAGCACACAGGCTGTCCTACTGCTAAAGCCGAGCACAGTTCGGAGTCGGGATTGACCTCGGTAAAGTCTTGCGGAGAAAGACCGCATTTGGTCGCTAGGGAGGCACAGCTGTCGCCACTGACAACCTTTATCGTCTTACAGGATCCGTCCGAGTTTCCGGGAGGGATAGTATCAGGCAATGTGCCGGAAGAGCAGCAGACGCTCTCGCCAGCAACCAGAGTGTCGCAAAACTTCGAACGCGAATTATACTTTTTCAAATCATCTTCGCTGATCCCGCATTTATCGGCCAGAGCCCAGCATCCATCACCAGCTTCGACAGTCGTAGTCTTACAGTCCGCCCTAGCAACAAGCCGCGATCTTGGCTCCAGGTGAACGGCCGCAGTTGGCAGTGTCGCATTGTTGTTGTCGTCTGGTTTTGATTCGGGGACGCGTAGAGTTACTGTCATCCAGTCCTTAGCATCGTCCTCAACCTCAGAGACGCATCGTCCGTCAGCCCAAGACCTGACAGTTTCCCTGACCAAGGCCAGGTTCTTTGCGCTGCTTGCAATGATACCGATGCCGTAATCTGCGCCGCGGCCATCGGCTTGACACAGCTGGATGACAGTAGTTTTTGAAAGCGAGTTTGCCCCTGCATAATTGAGCAAGTTGTTGAGAACTTTGGTAGTCAAACCGTGCTGATGGACCTCGGCACCGCCAAAAACTCCAACGACAGCGGACTTCGAGTATCCAAAGGCCAAGGCGTTCTCCACGCAGGACGGCTTTCGTGATTTGAAATGGTTTACAACCTGGTGGCCAGCAGACAATAAATCTTGTACTGCAAAGCCATCATCGTTGGCTTTGTCGGCGGAAAAGTGGGATATCTTGAGGGAAGCTTCGAGCAGGGCATGATTGGGCGTTGGACAAAGGGCTGCCGTTTTATCATCGGGCTCGTAGGCAGCCTTCATGGTCGAGGTGTAGTCGGCTGTGCATGCTCTGATGGTCGTTTTTTCGTTCCGGACGACAAAGTCAAGCAACATGGTCTCATTGCACGCTTCGAGTCTTGCAGCGTTGGGAAACAAGGCCCGTCCTGGTCCCGACGTGCTATTGTCGGATTCCTGACAGGATAAAGGGCATGCTGCAAGAGCACTGGGGGGTGTGCGCTTGCTGGCTGCAAGCCATTCGTCGACGGCATTGCTGTCTCGGGTGTTTAATGTGGTTGATGCGTAGCCCAACTGGGTGAACGCCAGAAGGATGGAGGACGAGTACAACGACGGCTTCATGGCGAAGAACGGTGGCGCGAAGAGAAAGAAACGAACGACTCAAGCCATTATTATTTATGAACCGATTTTTATCATGCATCAGGGGATGAGAGCCAAAACCAGGTCATCCCTAGGATGTAACGTCTAGATATTTCCGATTGCAGGTGACAGGGACATGCGATCGATGGCCTGTGAAGGCGAGGTTGTTCTTTTTTTAGCACGCTCAGGACAGGAAATTAAATATTCCTCCAGGATTAGGGCCCTTCACTTTAGCTCTGGTGCCGATCGAGAATGTAGTGCAAGGGGGGTTACATGGCACCCGACCCCTGAATACGGAGTTGAATTGGAAAAAAAAAAAAGAAAAAGAAATAAAAATAAAAAACAGCAATAAAAGTAAATAATGGAAAACGCAACCCACATCCGTTTATCCAACTTCGTTGTTCTTGCCTTTGGCCACGATAGAGCGGTTTTCAGTTGTATGTTTCTTTTATTGCGCCAGCTATGCGGTCTTCCTTCCTCCTCACTCTAGCGTTCCTCGCCGTGAACGTCTTCGCTGGAGGGTATCAGGGATGCCTTGAGCGAGTGTTGCTCTACTATGCCTACCAAATCGACGAACTCAATGACGAAAAGGACCAAACCCTGGGCTCCAGCTGCGATAAATGGGACTCAAAAGACAAAACTTGCATAGGCGACGAATGGACCACGTGTGCGAAAAAATATAACAAAAACAAGAGATGCAACTTCAACCAGCTCATGGCGAGTCTGGGCAAAGCGCGTCCCAATGACAAGCTGGTCGGTCCTAAAGGCGCAGATCAGAACACGAAAACTCCCGATATCGAAGAGACAGCCAAGGTCCTCCACAAGCACTACACTTCAACCGTGAAGAACGGCATCGTGCCCAACTACCCAGCGTACAAGTTTTTGAAGGGCGCAGACGGCGACTATAACGCTTATATTGAGAAAGTCGGCAAAGTGGTCAACGAAGGAGCTAAGCATAGAACCCCAGACAACAAGGAATTGTGGGACAAATTCGACGATGCTCTGGAGAAACTCCGAGTCGCGCGGGTGGGCGACCATGGGAAGTTTCTCATCGAAGCGGCTGACGCAAAGTTGGGATCGAAAATGGAGATTAAACGGCAAAATTTGGGTAACAACCCCGTCGACCCGTCTGAGAAATGGGAAACTGTCGACTGGGCGGCCACTGAAGATGCAGCCAAGAAGAAGGGCGTCGCGGACTACGAGAGCCTCATTAAAGGCTTCAAGGACGAGTTTTACGACAAGAGTACACCAGCTGGCAGGAAGGCCGACGATCATTTAGTGGTGATGAAGTCTTTTAAACTGGTAGAAGACCAAGCGCGGTGCCGCAGATGAGTTTTTTTTTGGGGGGGAGGGGGGTTGGGTTGGGTTGGGTTGGGTTGGGGTGGTTCCTTTGCTCAATAGATACTAAGCAGCTGATAGGATGAAATATAAATGGAATAGGTAGTAGGGTAGGCCTACAAATTATTCATTCAGAAGCATCAGAATCCGCGGTAGAGACATCCCACATCCGATCCAGGTCCTCGCCCACGGCAATCTGCCCAGTCTCCTTGTCAATGAACCTTAGATTCTCCCTCGGACACGGCCAGTACACGTATTCCCAGGAGTCTTGCCAATCAGCCAGCCCATTTTCGCATATCACATGGATTTCCTCCATGCAAGTAAAATCGGCAAGATCCTTCGAGTGGAAGTGGAAAAAGGATTCATCGCTCTCCCCGGAAAAGGTCATCCGGCGAATCAGCCCCTTTTCGGGTTGGAGGTGGTTAAACAAGGTATTGCCGATCGAGACCATGTCCATGTCAAAGTTCACCCAGACATACCGCGGCTCAATGCCGCTCGTGAAGGCACGCTGGTACAGCCCCTGATTTCGGGATTCGGAACATGCATGGAGGATGGCAGGCACCGGGGTTGACGAGGTTACATGGAGGAGATTGCCCGGAACTGTTCTGTAGCGGATCTCGACGGTACGGGGTTCGACTGTTAGCTCCCAAATGCGAGCGCGAAGCTCCAAGGGGAGACGGGGAAATGGGTGAAAGGAGGCCATGGGTGAAACGACTTGGAGATGCTGGCTGGCGATAGGACGATGGGGCCACGAAAACAGCATGGACCGGCTTCTTCTATAAATAACAGCGATTGCGTCCTCTTTGTATTTTTTAGATTGCCCCCTCCCCGGCAACGGGCAGCCGAGTTGATCCTTCGGCGTGGGCCGGGGGCTCCAGGTTGAAAGAACATGGAGACAAGCCCCCGCCGCAGGATCGACTATCGGGTGTGGTTGATTTAAGCAGTGTCACGGTACCGCGCTAGCTACCCGAAGGATTGCTTGGCACGGCAGGGCAGCCGCTAGCCGAGCGGAGTGGCTTCGGCACCCGAACTCACGGCAGTAGCCGACCATGTCTCTGCCGAGCAACTGATACTAATTTCAGTCATGTGTATCCTCGCATGGCGATGTGACCTTGTCCGGGGTTGGCATCGAATTTAATCAGGAGATGAGATGTTCTAAATCCCCTCCTCTCGTTCTCCATTACCCTCCATTCCCCCCCCTCCCTCCCGACTCGTAGTAACCACTGTCCTCCCTCTCCTCCCCATCAGTTCAATAACAGGGAAAACAAAAAACATGCAGCGCCTCCTCCCACTCACATCGCTGCTCATCTCCAGCCTGCGCTTCTGCGCCGGCGGCCCAACCCCCCAATTGCAATTCGACCCAGACACAATCGCCTCGTGCGTCGAGTGGTACGACAACACCGGGGAAATGGGCTGCGAGGACACCCGCGACTACTACTCCATCACCCCCGAGCAATTCACCGAATGGAACCCCTCCGTCAGTCTCGCCTGTGAGCCATGGAACTGGCAATCCTACTGCATCGTGACGCAGGAGAGACTGGACAATTCCACCACCACAACCACAACAACGACCTCTAAACCAACCTCCACCACCAGCTCGGTCTTCCTGGGCCCAACCCCGACCTCCTGGACCGCGCTGGGCTGCTACCTCGATGAGGACCCGGAGGCGCCGGCGCTCGAGAAGCTCATGGGCAACGACACCGCGCTGACGATCCCCGACTGCCAGAACGAGTGCTACCTGGCTGCAATGAGGTGGGCGGGTGTGAAGGGGGGCGACGAGTGCTGGTGCAGCGGCTTTATTGACGGCGACCGAGCGAAGAATCAGACCGACTGCAATCTCCCCTGCAGCGGTGACAAGGACGAGATTTGCGGCGGCGAGAAGCGCATCAATATCTTCGAGCCTGTTTTCGATGATGGTGATGATGATGCTCCAGTAAATCCCACGCCCTCGTCGACGCCCGCCGGCCCGATTACTACGACTACCGTGCCGCCGACTGACCCTACCGAGACTCCCGCGAAGAGGAACTTTGGGTTGTTTTAAGTATGTACTTTTCAGGAAGTGCTGATTGTGGGCTTTCTGGGTATGTTCTATTCTAGGGAGATTTTGTTCGCCTTGGTCAGGGGAAATGGAATTTCGATAATCACTCTACATATGTAAATACGTGAAAAATAAACACCTCTAGGTATACTATCCAATAAACGAGACAAAAACACGAACAAAAAAACCAGAAGTTGAAAACTGGACTACATACATACCTACTTATATCAATCCCTTTTACCCTGAATTCTGTCGTATTTTAACCTCGACTCATACTCTAGTACCCCATCACACATATGATCTACATTACAGCGTTAAGGACTACTTATAAGCATTACCTACCCCTTCCTACTTCTCTCCCTTCCCCCCTATCTATCTATACCAGCCACATGCACTTGTTTTCCTCACTCTGCAGCTCACACCACCTCTTCCCCCTCTCTCCCTGACACCCCGACTGCCCCTACTACTCCCACTACCCCTATCACCCCCTATCACTCCGAGTCCTATTGCCTCTATCACTCCCATCACCCACTATCCCCCCTACCACACCTATTGCCCCCTATTCCTCCCCCCTCCTATCTCTCAACCTCCTCCTACCCCTACGTGAGAACCACAGACCAGGCCAGCGAGTCTTCAAAGGAGTGAGCCCGGGGGGTTCGCGTTGATTAGACTTAACTAACTAACTAGTTAGATAAGGTTTAACTTGCCTACATAAGCAGGACCTGAGATCTTAAATGTAAATTGTATAGCTATATAAATAACTAACCCTTGCCAGGTTGGCTGTCTATCTCCATCGTAAGTAAGGGGGCAGTTGATAGCTTTGCTATGTTGCTAGCCCTATGTTTGATATGGTTATAACTACTATCTTCTTGGATTATGTGTTTATAATCCCTCATATTGTTTTGTAATCTCTATACCCTATTATATAGGTGATTATTACACCCTACTAGGTCTCTACAAACCTTCCCTACTTGCCCTCCCCTACCCCTAATAATCCCCTTATTACCAAGCCAGTTACAGAAAAAACGGCATAATCCAGCCTGCATAAATAAATAATAGTAAAAAACATGGAGATCCTTTTTCTGGTTTTAATGAGGATGATAAGAGAGGGGTGTTTATATATTTTTCCCTCTTCATTTCTTCTTTACTTTTAATCATCTATTTAAACAGTACTGATTACATCTTCCCATCTTAACCAGCTAGTAGGATACTTCATTAGCATATAGTTACCAACAGAGATAGGGAGGTAGGTTGGTAGGTAGGTAGGTAGGTAGGTAGCTAAGTAGATGAATAAAAGCTACTTATTACCAAACCAACCCTATGAAATCGAAAGAAGAATCGAACAATAGAATTTTTTTTTAAAAGGATTAGGAAAAGGGAAAAAGGAAAAAGAATAGTCATATCATTTTATCCCCATCCATCCATCCATCCATTTACCTATCTGCCCATCTATCTATCTACCGATATTGCTCAACCCGCCCCTTCCCCCAATCTCCCCCCTCCTCCCATCATCTCAACCACACCCATCCACCTATCCTCCCTCCCAGCTTCTCAACTAGTTAGCTATGTATCCAGCTCCCATGTAATTACACAACCCATCAACCCCATTCAACCCACTCCAATCCAACCCACCCCAATTCATCTCCTATCTATCTCCTAGGCATCCCCCTCCCCCTTCCCCTCCCAAGAACCCTCTGCGCCGCGCCCTGCGGCAGCCCACGCGCAGGAGCCTGCGGCTGTTGAGATTCTTGATTTTCTGCGTGTTTATGTTAGTAATGCGTCGTTTGTTTGGGGGCGAGGAGTACAAAAAGGAAATGGCTTGAAAAGAGGAATGAAAAGGGGAAAGGACGCGGGGGAAAGGAAACAACATACTAATAGTCTCATCCACGCTCAAAATCAAACACGCCGCCTCCACCGCCGCCTGGATCGCATTAACCTTCACAAGACTCGGCTCCCACACAAACGCCTCCATATTATCCCTAACCCCTTCCTCATCAAAATCCACGCCCGCCCACACATTCCCCTTGCGATGCTCAACGCGCAACCGGTTCAGAATATCCGTCGCATCAAAGCCCGCATTATCGCACAGCTGGCGCGGGATGACCTCCAGCGCCTTCGCAAACGCCTTGACGACCGCCTGCTGCTTATGCGGGACGTTACGGTCCGCGTAGCCGTGCAGGTAGCTCGACAGGTCCATCTCCGTGGCGCCGCCGCCGGCGACGATGCTGGTGTTGCGTAGGGCGCGTTTGACGATCATGATGGCGTCGTGCAGACTACGCTCGGCTTCGGCGATGAATTGCTCGGCGCCGCCGCGGAGGATGAGCGTGCAGGTCTTGGCGCCGGGGCAGGAGGAGAAGATGTTGAAGCGCTCGCCGCCCACTTGGCGCTCTTCGAAGGAGCCGCAGGTGCCCAGGTGGCGGGGTTGGATGTCCGTGCAGGTGGATTGGGTGGAGGCGCCGGTGGCTTGGTTGACGCGCTCCATGTCGTCGGCGGAGACGCGGCCGGCGCAGAAGATGTCGCGGTCCGCGAAGTATCTGGGTAATTTATTAGTTGGGGTGTTTGAGGGGGGAGGGAAGGAGGGGGAGGACGTACTGGGTAGCCAAATCGCCGATGGGCAACTTGCTAAGCACGACCTTGGCACCGGTCTTGTAGAGAGCCTCCATCTTGTTAAAGATGATCTGCCACTCCGCATCAACGATGGCCTGATACTCCGATACCTGCTCGACGCGGACCTCCGCATTGTCCTTTTCGCTCTTCAGCTCCAGCTCGACGTTCAAACAGACGATTTTGGGGTCCTTGAACGATTTCGGCTGCTGCTCGAAGCCGGCGTATGAAAAGGTTTTCTTGAATGCGACGCCGTTGATGAAAAGCGAGTCCTGCAGACCACCACCCGTAACCTTCTTGACACCGATGAGCTTCTCGTTGAGATCGTCTTGGTCGAGAGAAAGCACCGCGTCGACAACCACTAAACACACCCAATTAGCATATCTCACACAGAACACAACCAAACCAAACAACCCAGCACAGCACAAAACAGTAAAAAAAAAAAAAAAACCCAAAACCCACTCTTCGTAAAAAACGCCGAATTCCTCTTAATAAGCTTGCTATTCATCGCCGTAGCCGCCAGCCTCCGCAGCGTCTCCTCCTTCTTCCCCTCATCGCCCTCATGCGCCTCACGCATATCGATCGCGATCTCCTTGATGCGGTTGACAGCCATAGCACTCGCACGACGAAGGCCCTTGATGATCGTCTGCGCGCTGACGCCTTGCTCGACGCTGTCGCGCACTTCCTTGAGGATCTCGCCGGCCAGCACGACGACGGAGGTCGTGCCGTCGCCTACTTCGGCGTCCTGCGAGCGCGCGATGTCTGTGAGGATGCGGGCGGCTGGGTGGACGATGTCGAGGAGCTGGGTGGGGGGGGAAATAGGAGGGTTAGTTGTATATATGTATGTGGGATGGGAGGCGGCGGGGGAGGTGGGGAGGGGGGGTGTGTATTTCTTGTCCGCATATTGCAGCGACCACAACCACAACTCACCCTCATAACCGTAGCGCCATCATTCGTAATCGTCTGCTTGCCGTTGGCATCGACCATTAATAGATCCCCGCCATAGGGGCCCAGGGTGCCCTTGATCGTCGACTGGATTGCCAGGCACGCGTTGATGTTGGTTATTATTTGGCCCTTGCCTTGGGATGAGTCCGTTCCTGTTTCACACAGCAAAATCAAACGGTTAGTGGCTGAAGGATTCCCCAGTGATGCCAGGATATAGAGCGTAATTTTCGGAGAGTGTGTGTATATGGGGAGGGGACAGCGGGCGGTAACCGACCTTCCTTGAGGACAATGATGGTGGGAGTCTGGCCGTTGAAGGCCATGGTTGTGGGAGGGGCTTAACGCAAGCCGTACAAACAATAGGAGGAGAAAAGGTAACGGATGAGAAGGGAGGATGTGTATTCGAGGAGAGGATGTGGTGGTTGGTGAGCTCAGCGGTGTCTGCTCCTCATAATAGTTGGATGTTTCTCCCAAAATTTCCTGGAGCTTCTGTTGTCGTGCGTCAGCCAATCAGCGGCCGGCGGTGGTTTACTGCCCCTCGATACCAACCACAGCATGTCTTTTTGCCGTGCAATATTCGGGAATGCGGGAAACAGCACGGAAATAAATATAGAATTAATTAATATATCCTCGTTATAATGGCTTTTGTCTAAAATGGTAATATAGTCCCCCCATGCGGTGCAGTGCAGCCTACCTGTCTATAAACGCCAACAAAAACGCCGACTCATCCTTCACAAAAAAAAGTATAAAATCGCTAGATATACCCATCCAACAACGCCAGCATAATAAAAGGGACAGAAAGAATCAAAACTGCCAAAAATGGAGCCAACCTCCCATGCCACTAACATCATAAGCACGTATGTATCATTCCAAGAAAACCAAGAAGAGACGATCAATGATCAAAATGCCCCGACTCATCCCGTCCCACAAACGGCGATGAAAGCAGCTGGTGGTGCAGTTGCGCGTCATTATTCATCCGCGTCGCATCCACAAGCCGCAGCGTCTGGTCGCGCAGAGCGGCCGTGGCTTGCGAGGCCATCACCTCATCGTCGTCCTCGACGACCTGGTAGTCGTTGGTATGGTCGTGGTGATGTTGCATGGAGGCGTGGTGGTCGAATTCGTGCTGCAAGTCGTGCGGGTCATGTAGGCCGCTTTGTCCATATGGATCCACGCCGCTGTGGTGCGGGAATGTGGGGAGATGTTGCTGGATGTCGTCCATGATCTGTGGGTCGAGGGGGATATCGGTGTAGTCCGTCATGGCGTCAACGGTTCCGTGGATCATCTGCGGGTGTGTGGTTGCGAATAGGTTGTTATCCTTGTTGCTGTCGTACTGCTGGTCGTTTATGAGTTGGTCGGGGGGTGTCTCGAACCCGTTAGGCGACATGTATGTGCGTTCTCTCGAGCTCGAGGACTTTTCTCTGCGTGGGAGGGACACATCGGAGCTGCCGGCTGCTGCAGGGGCCTTGGGGGCTTCCTTGCACTGCGGACAGTTCTTGATAACCATGCTCACTGTCTCCTTGATCCGCACCCAGTGGTATTTCAACGCAATAGTCGCCGTTGTTTTATTGATCCCGCCATGCTGCTGGAGATGGACCTGGCGTGCGATCTCGTACTGCTGCTGCGGGTCAGACACCACCTCCTTGTCCTTCAACATCAGCTTCTCCGGCTCGCCATTCTGGCCCCCGACAAGCTTGTAGTGAGTCGCAGCGCTCCGCAGGCGGCTCTTTTCCGCCCGGTCCGCGCCAGTGGGGTACTTTGAATGTTTCAGGTAATATCGAATCTTATCGAAGCGTTCCTCGGAGACGAAATCCTCTCCCTCGGGGCCCAGATCGCGGCCATAGATGATGGCATCGACCAGCTGGCCCGGATAGGATCTGAGATTGCCAGCCTGCGGCACCTTGCCGATGCGTTTGAAGCCCAGGGCATCCCAGATGCGACAGGAAGCCACATTGTTCTCATACACCAGATTAAAAACAGAATACGTGTAGCCCTGCACATCACCGTCAGCACATTATATAAGAAGCGGGAAATCCACCAGAAATGGATGATGACGACAGACCAACTGAGGCGCCCACTCCAGATAGCCCTCGCCCATGAGCCTCCCCACGCCGCGATTCCTCGACGCATCGGTGACGAGAAACATGCCGTTGCAGACATGGCTGCTGCGGCCGGGGTAGTTGGGCTTGATATTGAAGCTGCCCAGACACAGCTTGCGCCAGTCGGCGCCCTCGGAGTCGAGGAGCTGCACGCCGTGGGGGGAGGCGACACTGCCCAGCAGCATGACGGCGGCGAAGTTGGCGAACCAGTAGGGGGCGAAGGCGTCGAGCGGCAGGGGGTCGAGCATGGGGTAGGTGTCGCCCTTCTCGATCTCCCTGTTCAGCTGGTCGCACAGGTAGGCCAGCAGCGAGCGCGGCACGGCGGCGGGCGACGAGAAGGGCAGCAGCGTGGCGACGGTGACGCGGTCGCGCAGGGTGACCTGGCGCGGGAAGACGGCGGGCGGCAACTGGGCCGAGGCGCGGAAGATCAGCGGCGCGCTGGGGTCGTCGTGCACGGCGGGCATCGTGGGGAGCGAAACAAAGAGGGGGGGGAGTGCCCAGCCTGGCCGGGCCAGCGGTCACGAGACTGGTCAGGCCATCAGTCAGTCAGTCCATCAGTCAGTCCATCACGGAGTCCGGGGGGAGGAGACAAGGCAATCTATGGCTGGAAGGGGAAATACCTGTGGTTGCCCTGGCGGAGTAGATTGCAGAACGCACGCGGCGGGCAGGAGCGCTGGGATGTGCTGAGATGAACGCCCGCTGAGGAAGGCGCGACGGCCGTGGGGCGGGTGCGCCGGACGGGGTCGGCCCGTGCTTATGTAAGGGTCCGGGAACATACATGCAGATAGGGGAGAGTATCAAATAATTCATTATGCATGTCCACTGCTACAACGTCCTACTTCTTCTGCCGCGCTAGGATCCCCGTCCGGTCCGTCGTCGTCGTGGCACTGATAATCCTATCAAACGCCCTATCCTCTTCATCCCCATCCTCCCCCTCCTCATCATCATCCGATCCAGCAACTCTCCCAGACACACCAGCCGCCCCTGAATTCTCCGGCCTCGCAATCCTCTCAGGCTGTCGCTTCTCCTCCGCTGCCTCCACCACATTCGTAAACGGCTTCGAATTCAACACCCGCCGCCTCAACTCCGCCATCTCCTCCTCATCATCCGACTCCTCAGGTAACGAATATGGATCTCCCCTCCCCTCCCCCTCCTCATCCTCTTCATCCTCCCCCTCACTCTCCTCCCCACTCCCACTCCCACTCCCCCCCTCATCCTCATCCCTAACCTCCACCCGATTCGTATTCCCAACCGTCCACATATCCTCCCCACCCCCCTTCCCCCCCTCCCTCCTCTCCCTATACTCCCTCTCAATCTTCTCCAACCACCTCTCCTGCGTCTCCTTCACCTCCTCCTCCGTCCCACACGCCGCATACCTCTTCAGCAGCTGCGAATTAATCTCCAGAAACGCCCGCCCGTACGAGAACTTCTTCAACACCTCGTCCGCCCAGTCCTCGTGGCCGCAGATGTAGAATGCCGCTGCCAGTGCCTCGGCGCAGTTTAGCCGCCAGGGACGGCCGTAGTTTACGGTGTTGGCGGCGACGAGGTAGGGGACTGTTGGGGTTAGTAAGTTAGATGTGTAGAAGTGGGTGTGGGGGGAGTGTGGTATCTCACGTAACCGCTCGCATTTCCCTCCGATCCTCGACCAGGGAACCTCCTGCGTCCGCACCCACGAGCACTCCACCACCGCCGCGCCATATTGTTCTAGTAACGGGCTGTCCGCGGGGGAGATGGTGCGCTTTGCGTTCGGCCTATACAAATAAAACAAAACACAATAGTTAGAAGAAAGTCTTATTTAACCCCAGCACCACCTCACCACCTCAAACCAAGCCAAAAAGAAAACGAGGAAAGAAAAGAGAAAAAAAAGAAAAAGAAAACCCACGAAATAACAACCCCCGCAAACTTCTGCCCAATCGCCAGCTCACGCATGACACCATGATACATCAACCTCTTCCCCGAGCAGCGTTTCGGATCGCAGTGGCCGAGATCCCAGCAGGCGGCCTTGAAGGGGAATCTCTTGGGACCGATATTACTAGTACTGCCATTCTCATCGCCGTCATCGTTGAGGCTGCTCTCGTTGTTTGCGGAAAATCGCTGGCGGGGTGGTTCGGAGAAGCTGGTGTTGTTCTTTTTGCCCCGGCGGCCGAAGTTGTCTTTTTTGTGGCGGACCATCTTGTTCTTTTTCTTTTTTTTTTTTTTTGGGGCCCCTTTTGGTTTTGTTATTGTTTGTGCCTGGTGTCTTTAATATATCGGGAGAATGGCCGGAGTGGAAGTAGGACGGAAGGGGTGTTGTTTGGGCTCCGCGGTGCTTGAGTTTGAAAGCTCGCCCGCCCGCATTTGGCTTTTATATCGCGGTTACGTAAGCGATAGATATGGCGGGGAGCGACGTCATGGTGTTTGGTATTATTGAGCTGAACTGCTAGTTAACTATGTGTTTTGGGTATTTATTGGGATTCTTCGCTATCCATATTAGGTTCAATAATGTTGGTTTGAGGTGGATATATAAATTGCCTAGGAACTTGCTGTCAAGATGCGTAGTTAGGTAGGGAGGTGGGAGTGGGAGTAGGCGGGGGAAGAAATATATGTGTTTCCACAGCCTCTAGATATTTATCCGGATAGATCGATCTGACTTTGAAGCGCACATGGAGTTCAATATTACCATGGGGTAGAAGAGACATGGAAAGATGGATTTATTGAATAACTGGCTAAGAGGAGTAGCTGGAATGATCCTATATTAACTCCATCTAGCTGCCCTTCAGACTCAACTGTATCTAGGGGGGGGGATTGACCGGTAGTTATTCAATCTCTTAATTATCCTCGAGTAAAGGCCTGGCCGGTAAAAAACACACGGGATATATAGCCCTTTCGGATAGCAGTTGCGATATCCCGATAGTTTGATCTGATAACGATCTGTATCCGGGCTGCGATTCGTGGACACGGCAGAGTGGTTCATCTCCAAGGAAAGTATTTTCCGGTTATCCTCTCGTCATCGCCATGTATGGATGGAAGCGGTCCTCTCGATATCCAGGAGCATGGAGGCTTAGAGTGGGCAGTATTCATCAATAGACCGCGCATCAACGTCTGCAGGGGCCACTCTCAGGCAGTGAATGGCATATCCTCATGACAATAGGAGGCGTTCATGGCTCTATGAATGCCTTCCAACATATACCGCCCACTGTGCCACAATATATTCCAATATCGCCTCCTGTCAGCTGGAATTGCAGGAGACATAGGACATCCCTCCTCGACGCAAGCATTTCGAAGACGAAACGGTGTCATCCCAAGCCCAATAGCAAGTCCCCTTCGTATGAACCGGGTCGTGCAGCGATAGAGTCGCCCAAACTGGCAGACACCGCCGTCATAAATATTTAAACAAATAAGTAAGCCGGGTGGACTGCCGGACGGAAGTTAACTGGCAGTCTGTCCCTGACTCGCGGAACGGGCCGACGGAGAACACAAAGCACGACGACGTCTTTGTACAACGGCAGCAGCCAGCCAGGCACAATCTGCGTCTGCAGCTGATAGCATTGCCGGGGCGTGGAAGCAGCTCTCAGGTCACTAGTTAGTTGTGGTGGTGGAGAAAGGCGGCTGCGGAAGCGACCCGGCGTTGCTGCACGTGTGGACAGTGGACACCTCGAGGTTGGACGCCCTCTCTGCCCGCCAGCCACCTACCATCCCACCATCATAAATATATATCATCGTCCACACCACCAGGCCGCCCTCGCGCATCCCGCCAGCCCGCTCGTTTCACGTCCGTCTTTCTAGCTCTGCCTGTTCCCCTCCCCCAATCTGGAGGCTACGTCTGCACGCATGGCAGCGAGGGACCGTTTCGGTGCCTACGCTGAGCCGGCGCAATCAACTTTACAACGATATATCCGTGAGTTTCCACCGGATATTTACTGGGCATGGCGTTCTTTCTGTCTAATCTTGCGGCTGCGTCTGTAGATAATGCCTGCGACCCACAGAACTTCGAGCCCAACCTCGCCTTGAACCTCGAAGTCGCCGACCTGATAAACTCCAAAAAGGGCAATGCGTGGGTTTCTTCGCCTCTAACTCCACCCAGCACCCCCCTCCCCCCCCGTCACCATTCCATTGGCGCTAACCGTCGAGAAGCCCTCGAGAAGCGGCTTTTTCTATAGTACACCTTATAAATTCGCGCAATGCAAATGTCGCCCTGCTCGCCCTGGCGGTATGTCGTTCTATAAACTCTACCGGGGATTGGGGGGATACTGATAACGGTTGATATTCCTAGCTCCTGGATATGTGCGTGAAGAACTGCGGATACCCCTTCCACCTGCAGATAAGCACAAAGGAATTCCTCAATGAATTGGTCCGCCGCTTCCCGGAGCGTCCGCCCATGCGCCCCTCCCGCGTCCAGCACCGCATTCTAGAATCCATCGAGGAATGGCGACAGACAATATGTCAGACGTCACGATACAAGGAAGATCTGGGTTTTATCAGGGATATGCATCGCCTGCTGCTTTACAAGGGTTATATGTTCCCGGAAATACGCCGGGAGGATGCGGCGGTTTTGAACCCTAGTGATGTAGGTTTTGTGCCATTCCTTGCGTCCGTTGAAATGAGGTATTGACCATAGGGTAGAATTTACAATCGGCAGAGGAAATGGAAGAAGAGGAACGGGCTGCCCAGTCCGCGAAATTACAAGAGTTGATTCGAAGAGGAGGTCCTGAAGATTTGCAAGAGGCAAACCGACTAATGAAGGTTATGGCCGGATTTGACACCCGGCACAAGACGGATTACAGGGCAAAGGCAGCCGAAGAGGTTGCCAAGGTACAACAAAAGGCGAAAATTCTGGAGGAAATGCTTCAGAGCTACAAGCCTGGCGATAAAATAAAAGAAGGGGATGTTTTTGAGGTAGGAGAAGCCTCAAATAAATCAGCGCCTGGGATTGAGTTTAATGAAGATCTCCAGGAACTTGCCAATGCTCTGCAAAGTGCCCATCCCAAAATACAGAAAATGTGCGAGGAGGAGTCGGATGATTCAGAAGCCGTCGCAAAACTTTTAGAAATCAATGATAGCATACACCGAACGATCGAACGATACAAATTGATGAAGGCGGGCGACCTGGAGGCGGCCTCGAGAATTCCAAGGGGCACGCTAGGGACGAGCACAGGCGTGGCGAAGAATGCTAATAATGTACTTTCATTACTCGATTTCGATGAGGATGAGGAGCCCAGTGCGAATGGCGGTGCAGCCGTAGCTACATCACAACCCCAGCCCCCAGCTGGTATGGACCTTCTTGATCTCCTTGCAGACGATACCCCCCAGCCGCAACAAGGCGGAATTTCTTTAGGATATGGCCCCAATTCAGGTAAGCTCGCCTGTTTCGTTTCATCATACCATTGGCGTCCTCTGACGATGCAAGCAGGGCCATCCTCGTTATCAGGATTTCCATCCCTATCATCACAGCCCACTGGGAACATCCAGAGCTACCCCACCTCCACCCCCTCGCCAGCCTCCGTATCAAAAACTCACTCCCCCGCGCTTGCACAATCCCTGTTCCAGCAGCAGCCGACAGCTACCCCACCCGCAGCAGCGGACCCATTTGCCTCCCTAGTATCCGCACGATCCCAAACATCATCCCCCTTCAACCAACTTCAAAGCTCCCAACCATCCAGCTCATCGCCCTCAATGTTCCTCGATTTCAGCCAGCCGGTGTCTCAGTCTGCTGTTGCCCAGCCGACAGCAGCCGCTGGTGGGGGGGATGATGAGTGGACGTTCGCCTCGGCCCTTCCAGAAGCTAGCCTGCCAAGCTCTAGCAAGGTGCAAGTCTTGAATTCGTCAATAGGCATTGACTTGGCTTCGAAACGGAACCCCGGCGAGCAGAAGATCCATGTCCTCGCTTCCTTTTCGAATAACACTACCCAGCCTATCTCAGAACTCCACTTTCAAGTAGCTATTGAAAAGGTATGACATAGTTTTGCCCCCCCCCCCCCTTCTTCCCCCCCATCTCAACCAACAACCAGCAAATACACCCCACAATCCCAAATTTTCCCTGATTGGCCAACCTCCCTACTAACCCAATAATTCTGCGAACAAAAATATAGGCCTACACCCTCCAACTAACACCCCAATCCGGCCGAGAAATCTCAGCACTCCAACGGGACGGCGTACGGTTGGAAATGCAGCTGCTTGGAGTCCCAGTTGGCCAAGGGAACGCGGTCAAGTTACGATATAAGGTGTCGTATAAACTGGGTACGGAGGTGAAGGAGGAACAGGGCCGTGTGCCTGCTTTGGGGATTGCTTGATTTTGATTTTTTTGATATGCCGTTTCTTCTTTGTTTTTTTAGTTGGCAGATTTTTTTTTTTAGTTTTTCTTAGTTTGATCTGTTGTCTTGTCATCTGTTCTGATGTGTGTGGGGTGGGATCTGAAGTTGATTCTGATGCTGGTTCTGATGGGATGGGATGGGATAGAATGAGACCAGGCCACTGAAAGGGGAGGACTAGAAGGGAGCAGTGGAAAGAGAATCAAAGAAATCGTTTGATTGATAACTAACTATATGGAACACTTATGAAAGGATGGGATGGATGGATACATAGGTATGAACTGAACTGAAGTAAACAGCTTGTCTGTTTACAGATAGGCAGGGTAGCTAGCTAGCTACCTCTCCCCTAACCTGGTCTGGTGAAGCTCGGATTAACTTCTGTTCTATTCCTTGTTTTTTACTACTCCTGGTTCTTAGATAAATATACACGCATAAGTGATGGATTGTATGTCAGGTGTGTATGCATGGGCATGCGCATGCGCAAGAGGGGTAGGTAGGTAGGTAGAGAGAAAATACAGGATGAATGAAGGTGGACACTCACTTTACAGATATTTTTCCCTGGGTAGGTAGGTAGGAAGATTAGTAGGTAGATAGATAGCTAAGCAGCACCTAACTAGCTAGCTAATAAATGGATGTTCAGCCTAGTTACCCACCTACCCTACCCATCTATCTATCTACCTATCTATCTATCTAAACCCTGCTGGGTTGGGGCATTGCATCCCTGCCCTTAAAAGCAAGTAAGCCGAGTTAAACTCAACCCAGCGGTCCCAGCCTGGGTTAAATAAATCTCAGCCAGGCCTGGCTACTCTAGTACTTGCCTTACCTACAGGCTGCCTACTAGTATGTATCTATTTACCTTGCATATAATATGATATGCATGCTTGACTTGCATACTGCACACCTGCATAGGGCATGCATGCTCTTACTTGGTTATTATATATGTGCCCCTTGCATCTATATATCTTCCCTTCTTCTTTTCTAATTAATCGCAGTTTTAATCTCTACTCTGCTGCATCCCAGTCCATCTCATCTCTACACTCCCTCTAATTCCCATATAGTATTTTTTATGTATACATAGTACCTACCTGTTGCATCTGAGCTGCTGTAGCTTCCTATGTATGTGCATACATGCTTGCTTGCCTGCTTACCTGCGGCCCTTGCAGGATGGGATGGGGATATGGGGTACATATAATATGCATGTAGGTACTAGGTATAGCTTTTTGTCTTTGTCTTTTTTTTTTCCCTTTTCTTTTCCTTTTATTTTAATTTTTCAAGAATGTATTTTTACGTTGCTGAAAGCCTATGTCAGTGTTATGTAGTTGGGGAAACCATTCCGGGGCCAGGTGTCCGTAGTGAGAGAAAGAAAAGAAGGCAGAGACTAAACTCCTTGTCCTGCTTTTTTGTCTAATTTGAATACAATAAAAATACCCTTCATATCCCCTTTCTGCCCAGGTAGTTACTTCGTCTTCCTGGTAATAATACTAGTATATACATAATAGGGTGTAAATTAGCTAAGGTTTTTGCAAGGTAAACTCAATGGGGTAATAATTCTCTCCAGCCCTGGAGGCGGTTAGGGCTGCAGTTTTTTCGGGCCTGGGGTATTGGTATTCAGCTATGTAAATCCAGCTTTTTCCTTTTGTTTTCCGCTGCGTTGCGTGAGCGTGATTCTTCCTCCCTTACTGTAACTAAGCATGGGAATTGAATACCGCTGTGGTGGCGAAAAAAGAGAAGAAAGACGAGAGAGAACCAGACAGAGGGTTATGTATTACTAATACATTTTTTCCACCTCTCAATGTCAATAGATCCCCCGTCTAGATGTTCGGGTTTCGGGAAGAAGGATGGGTGAACGGGATGGGGTAACATAGTAGCCAGGCCGTTGAGAACGAAAAGCGAAAGCTAAAAAGGCTGCGCGTGTGGCGAAAAGGGGGGGTGGCATTTAACTTAATTCCCCAGCTTTTAATCAATGCGGTCGGCAAACCTTGGAAACCTATGTTTTCTGTTTCCCGAAGGAGAAAATACGGCACGGTGAATCGGGAGATGGGAGAGCTGTTTTTGGGCTGTATTGCCGAGTCGCCACAGAGCACAGACGAACGGCCCGGGGCTTGTCTTGGGGTGACTCCTTTTGTAGAAGAACTAGTTATAGTTTTTTTGTTTATTTGCCATTGACTCGTGCTGAGTAACCATTGGGGTAATACGAGAGCGGATGCGAGTCAGAAACTTTACTATTGTGAATGTTGATAATCTCGTTAAAGCACGATGAGGTAGGTATTGCAGACATCCCTGCTCAGCGGTCTAGACAAAATGATGCTGCGCAGGGGTTGTTGATAAACCTAGCATTCCTTGCATGCAATGGAGTGCAGGACTCCACCACCACCCGACGCCAGGTCTCGGTCTGCCTATCAGGATGGGTGGCGAGGGAAGGGAGATAGACAGATAACCGAACTCTGTCCTCCGTACACGGACCTCCCCCGCTTCACAACAGTCACACATTGCAAAAGACAGAAAAATGGGCAAATCCCTAGCCGGGCCGTGTTCCACGGTTGACAGGGTCCTGAAGATCCTCGGGGGGGGGACAATCGCACCCGGTGCAACCAGGGAAGGCCGGAAGTTTGATAGTGGAGGGGAAAGCTGCTCAACCATGGATGATAGCTTGGTGCGTGCTAGAGACGCGACTAGGAGCTGTGAGCAGCAGACCACTGCAGGTCCGGACAGGAGGCGTGGAGCAGAAGCAGGTCCCAGTCTGATACTTGGCAATTGCTGGGCCGAGCTGTGGTGTGTGTAGTGGGAAGTTGGAGGCTTGAGAGTTGGAGAGAGGGTTGACCCTGCGCGATGACGACAGGGCTGCTGCTGCTTACGTGAGCCACAGCCGGAGCCCCGGGACCTCCTATTGGCTGGAACACGATCAGCGACTCGCGGGGACGGCGATCGCGCTAGTCCCGAACGAGCCTGGCGCGGCCCCGGCCAACTTTAATCCGAGCCCAGCCCAAGCCGCGCCAAAACAGGAAAGTTTGAGCCAACCTTGCTTCAACCTCCTCGCTCGAGACCTGGGCTTGCTTCCAACTTCGACGTCGCTCTACTTCGCTGCGGGCCAGCTCACTGTCTGCCAACCGGGCACAGAACGTACCACTCGCGCCCGTTTCTAGCCCTGGCCGCTGAGTGGCCCTCCGCTTGGCCATCTGCTGTAGGTACCGCTGTGTCTGCGCAGGCACAACGCCCAGTATCCCCTCCGTGACTGGCCGGCCGCTGCGAAATTGCCTTTGCCTCTACCGGCATTTGGCCTCCCGCGTATATGGGTCGCCAATCCAGCGTTGAACCTCGTCTCGCCGTGATGTTTGGGACGCCGAACGTCCTGGCTCCAGGGCCGGCGGCTGTATGCACAGTCCTGACCACCCGCCTAGCCTTGCGATTGCCAATTGAGATGACCTCACTGGAGGGCTTCGAGCGGCCGCCGCGGTAATATCGCCACTGAGCACGTTATCTCGTGGTTTCGGTCAATCCGATTGTTGATTGGGGAGTGGGAGGCAAACAAGCGTGGCTAAACCTCCGAGATGGACACGGGGTACATACACGCCCGGTCTTTTTAATGGTACAAAAACAAGTGCTCTATCAGAACAAATCTGTCTCATAGCTACAATCTGGCCCCTTGCATAACACCATGGCTAGCTCCTTGATTGCAGCAGGTTACTAGGGACAGAACGCTCGGCCAGTTCCGCTTGCCTTTTTGCGAGCAGGCGGGGGAAGGGGTGGTGCGGCCTGTTTCCCGAAGATAACAACAGCAGCATCCATTATTAAACTCCAGGTTACCCTAGGGTCCCCTCGACCCGTGGTAACCGTTTACCCGCTAACATTTAGTCGAAAAGCATCGCTCCGAAGATCAAGCTGCGACTGCTGCCCCGTCTCGCTGTTTGTTTCTTTCCCTCCCCATCCTCATGGTCACCCCCCCGCCTTCCTCCACCCCACCAACGCACCACCATCTCATTGTGATTGTCAAGCTGGTCTCGCGAATCCGTAACAAGAGTATGGTGCCGTCTTATTGATTCATCGATTACAAAGCCCACACGCACTTTCTATCTTTATTGTCGCTATCGCCCACTCATTCGCAAACTACCCGGCCAAGGAAACACAATAACCAGCTGTGACGATAGCCAGAAACATTCCCGTTGTTATTACATTCCATATCTATCTTTACCCGCGGTCATGTCTGCCCCTACCCCCGACATTAAGGATCCGAAGAAAAGCAAGAAAGATGGCAAGAAGGATAAAGCTGAACCCGAAACTCCAGAAGAGATAGAAAAAGCACTCATGAATCGGGAGAGGTTAGCTTTCCTTTCCCCGCATCTCTCAGGCACATTCCTTCTACGGAGCTGACCTTTGCGCCAGGGCTTTCATCGCAGCTTCTAGGAGAGGGGACCGGACCATCGAGGCCCGAATTGAATCAGCAACTCGTGCCTCTGAAGTCCATTACCAACGTACAGGAAAGTATTTGCGTATTACAAGGGAAGATGTCGAGAACGAGACCATGTACGAAGAAGAGGACCCGGATCACGGGCAAAAGAGGCGCCACATGGACGCTCTTCTGTATAGGTCTAATGCCTTGGACGTCCAGTTGCCAGACTACATGACCAGAAATATTACTCCTATGCAGCAGGCTACGGGGAGCATCAACCAACGAATGGCCGTGGGATCTGCTGGTTATAATCCATTCGGGCCCAACTCCCTTTCCCCTGCCTCGTCCCGCGGGCGGTCAAACTCGATCCCGAATCCCCAGGGCTTTCAAGCTGGGCAAATTCCTCGGGAAATCCCAGGAAATCGTCGCCTTAGGGAACGTCTGGCGTCCGATCCATACATCTTTCACCAAACACCACGCCAAGGCCAGGGCCCGGTGGAACGGGGCTCCGGGGCTCCACCTGAATACCTGTCACAATCAGCAAACGAGCGCTTCGCACGGATGCAACAACTACACTATTCTGGGCTGATGCCTGGCTTCCCTTACCCAAATCAGCAGCACATGGGGGTTCCTCCAAATCAGCCACAACAAATGCAACAACACTACAACCCGGAGTATATGTATACCCCATCACAACAGTCTCTAGATATGCAGCCCACCGCATTCCCTCAGCAAGGTCAGCTGAGTCAACAACGAGCCATCCAGCGACCCGCTTTGTGTACACAGCAATCACAGCCTAATATCTGCCAGCCGGCCCCTCGCCACATTTTACCACAACACTCTGTGTCGAATTGGGATATGAATCTCAGATCTCCAATAACCATGTCCTCTCAATCCTCCTCTACCATTCCAACCAAGAATGCCACACCAGTCGGTTGGCCTACGACCCCACACTCTGGTAGTCCCGCCGGGGAAGGTAGTATCCCAGGCCTGGCGATCCCCAATGGCTTCCCTCCACATACAAACAACAAGCGGAAGCTCCTCGAAACCGCCAATGATGAGGAGAATGGAATTCCAGATCGAGCCCGGAGTGGGCAAAACGTTCCCAACTTTCCTACACCCATCATGCTCACCAATACTGCAAATGCCCGTAGCAAGCGTCCTAGGAATGATTGCGGTGGGAACAAAGCTCTCGAGATAGTTACCGGGGGTCAGACAATCCAGCCTAGTGGATCTCATCCGCCTAAAATATCTTCCGCAGATTCCTCCCCGATATCCCAGAATAGTTCGCGAGCAACAACAGCTTCGTCGAAGTCCAGCCCCGTTGACCCCTCTAGTAAAACGCCAGACCTTCCCAAAACCGATCAAGGCTTGGCCGCTACCTGCTCCGACTTGGTGTCCGGTGGCTTGACAGATGATGACCTTTTGGCGTTAGACCGTGCTACGTCGGAGTCGTCCTTCTTCGAAGATGCTTTCCCAGTTGCTAGCGACCTTGAGGAGCGTTCCTTTGACCTCCAATACTACGAGCTCCCTTCGAACGCTCCCTTTGACGAATCGCAATTTTTGGCTTCCTTGCCAGAGATAGCCGCTTAACTTTTTACTTTTGAGTTCTCTAACTTGTGTTTCCTTCGCCTAGGCCCGGCTGCTCAGCCCCTCATGCAGGGGCTGCTGTAGAACATACGCTCTCCATGTTTCAATTTTGGAGAACCCGGTGCCCAACGATTTCATACAGTTGTTTCCTGGTTCTTATTTTATTCAATTTATTTTACTCAATGCGCTTAAGCCCTGCTGTACTTTACGCACTCTGCTTCTATTGTTACTTTCATACAAAACTGAAAACGGGAAATGAATCCCGTCATACGCGATGATAATACCCACCAAATGAGCTACTCACAGCACACGCATTCTGATTCTCGATTCCCCTTTGCCTGCTTGGAATTTTTCAAATCAGGATTACCTCCATCACGCGACAAAAATACCCCCTTGCGCGAAAAATGCTTTCCAGATGCTTCGCCTTGAATCCGGTGAATACCCTCTTCGTTACGTTAGAAACGACCCCCCCGGGAACACGGCAAAGCAAAATACCCCCCCTTGCCTGATTTCGAAAGACAAAAAAGTGCAACGAAACGAAAAACGAATGAAGCCGGGAGCCTTTATACAAAGAGATCCTATGATACCTTTCTCCCGCAGCAGCGTTCAATACCCAGCACGGGCTTATCAGTCCGTAGCGCGCAAGCTCCAGGTGTTGTTTAAACGGTGGCGAATGGACAGTAATGGATAGGTGTATACCTTGAAGCTATTGGAAATTGAATCTTTTATTGCGTGCGTTCCGAAAACACCCAAACAAACTAAATATTCTCCCCCCTCCAACCCCCCCCCAAAAAAAAAACTTTATTCAGGCGTTGTACAATAATGTTTATTAGGGATTACTATTTGTTTTTCCTTTAATTTGGGAATTGCGATTAACTGGCATTTCCTCACTGTACTAATATTTATCTTCGTTCAGTTACTATGTATGTTCACTGAGGAAGGAAAAAAGGAAAGCGAATCAAAATCAATCAAAATCAATCAAAATCGATCAAAACTTTCTATTCTATTGTTTCTTTTAACTAGGTAGCCTTGATTACTGCCTCGGAACAATTCCATGTCTATCTATTATTGGACATAGATGGA
Organism: Emmonsiellopsis sp. PD_33; assembly: GCA_032988165.1. Lineage (NCBI taxonomy): Eukaryota > Fungi > Ascomycota > Eurotiomycetes > Onygenales > Ajellomycetaceae > Emmonsiellopsis > Emmonsiellopsis sp. PD_33. The sequence continues at coordinate 30,298 of JANTQF010000325.1, forward strand.
TGACTTGGTTGGCTTTTTCTTTTGTGCTATTTGGTGAGTAGAAGGTACATACAATGCATGGCTTTACTGAGTAGCTCCCCCTCCCTTCCCCTCCTTTCCCCTCCCCAACCACCTTGGGAGTGAGGGAGGGAGAAAAAACCCATCACCACCCATTAAAACTTCATCACCAGTTCATATTATTCCGTTCCATTCCGTGCCATCTCACCCCATCCATCCATCCATCCATCCACAATGCTTAGAACGCGAATCTAACGATCGTAGAAGAAAACCAAAAGATCTAGAACTACGTGTACTAAGAAGGGAGAGAGGGAGGAAGGGTGGCAAAAGCGGAGTTGCGATGGGCGGTATTGTATGTATCTACATAGGGACAAACTTGATGAAGGAACCTAGTTACTAGTTAGGTAGGTGTTTAACCAATTGATTGCCACAGTGAAAGCAAATATTCCTTGCCCTGTTTCTTTTTTCTTTCATCTTTTGCCTCTAGGTGAATTGGAACGGATGGGTAAATGGACACATAATGCTTGAGGGGCGGGGAGGGGATAATGTTAAGGTCAATGTCAATGTCAATGTCAATGTCAAGGGCAGCCGTTGGAAAAACGCTTCAGCGGGATGGGAGAAGTATACTACATATTAAATCGAGGGAAAATAAAAGGGGGAAAAAGATATGGGGAATAAACTTAATCGGGGGTTTCGGCCTGGTCTGGCTTGTCAGTCAGCCTGGTGAGTGGGTTTTCCTTTCAGTTTGCCACTTGATCTTTAAGCACGCCTTATATATCGTGGAGGCGCTGGTTTGTTAGGAGTGGAAGGTAGGGCAAATGTGTTAGGTTGGATTCATGCGTAATCTTCTTATTATCGTATCTTCTACTGAAAACTCGTATGCAGACGGAGGTAGGGATTTATTTGCGCTAGAGATATACATACAGTGTTGATGGATACACAATCTCAGTAGTTAACTATGTATTGGGTTGGTGGGGGGGGAGGTGTTGAGAAAAGACTGGACCGGATTGAGTTCTAGATTTGATTTGAAGTCTTTTTCTATTTAGCAAAAGTTAATGAGTAGTTACATGTTGAAATTTACAGTAGCAATTTTCAGTAAGTTTAGTGAAATTTGCAAAAGTCTATTGGGCAAGGTAACTAAAAAAAAAATACTTGGTAATCCTTTTAGTTACCTATTTGTATAATTCCTGTCACCCATCCATCCTTTCCCCTTGATGACTTTTGCACACTTCATCCCCAATCCCATAAAGAAAGTCATCAAACACCCCAAAACAAAATTACGAAAGGGGAGTCTTCCCAGCCTCAATACCCCTCACCTACTCCTCCTACTAAACTTTTCAAAGGTTGTCATGTAATCAAATATTCGCCCCAAGTTCCGAACCGGGGCCAACGAACCCCATAGGTCCCGGTGGGTCCCGACCGAAAATTAAGCTTTTTAAAGTTTGTTAAGATTTAGACCCACTTATTTAGGTTTGTGGGGCGCTGACAAGCCCTAAAACCCCCAGGCCTGGGCGAACTTAATGCCAAGGCAAGTATGCTGTGAAAGGGGAGGGATGGATAATTTCATCCATGGACGCCAGATGGTGAGATCTGTCAATTGCATGGCTAAAAATGCCACTGAATTAAGATAGGTAGCTAGGGCTTACATAGCGTTACAAATAGAATACATGGAAGTTTTTTTCGGCTTTGAACTCCTATTCTACATACTGTATCTCTAGAGAATGGTTCCTAGCATTTCTATTTAAAATGGTCACTAACTACTCTATGAATGTCTACTATTAAGAACATGGTTGCTATCACACTAGATCTTAGACATAGAGGTAAGAGTGAGCTGTGAACAGCCTTGATGTAGTGAACCAAGGCTTCGGTTATGCCTCTATAAAATTACTAGTGGTTTCTTCTGACAGCATCCCATGTAATTATTCCATGCTCGAACGATGGTTCGTTGCCTGAATAGTAAGTTTGACGGGTTAGATGGACGCTGGGACGGGATGGTCTGGGTTCAACTAACTCGGTTGTAAGTCCTCCCATTAGCCCGGCGGTAGATGCGCAAAACCTTGTTACTAATGGGGATTGTGGTCCAGGAGTTGCAGAGAGTGGTTGCTAGTGTGGACTTGTTGGTGGCGAGCGGTGTCCCTGTGTTATTGGAGGTATTTTCACTTGAATACTTAGGTAGTCGGGTGATTGACTTCAATTGCGGTCATGTTACTTCCCTATGTATGTAATTGGTTAGCGTAGTTAGATATCAGACGCAGACGGTTTGCTTTGTTGGTGAGTGGCTAATTCTAGTAGATTTAAGAAGGATGGATATTTTCCATACAGGCCTATATTTGGTTATATAACCTTGGAAGTTCATCTTATACATCTAAACTAAAAGGGCGACGAGTGGGAGGAATAAAATACCTCCAACTATTATTTATGCGCCCCCCGAATTAAACGGATTGATACCTGGAGATGAAAACCAAAACAAAACCAAAAACCGAAAAAGATAAAATACGGGGCGTTAGTCTGGAGCACGTGGGTGGGTCGTTGATAGTTGTTATGGAATAGAATAGATTATCTATCCTTTTGTTGTCTTAGTTCATTACTTGTGGCTGGCCTCTCAGAATTCGATATTGTGGGCGCTAAAAATAGTGCGTCCTTGGGAGCAAAAGCCAATCTACAACTGGTATGTCAATTCTTGGTATAGCTAGCTGAAGATATGGCTAAAAGGGAAAAAGGAAAGTATGCCGTGAAAAAGGTACCATGTTGGTTAACAGAACAGACAAAGTTTGCTTTATATGGAGTGGGAAAAATCAGGAGGTATGAAGACCGCTCGTAGAGTTTTAAAGCTCGACTCTTAAAAAAACATGAAAAGATATCAAAATTGTGACAACGCAAGGTCCCAGGATTTGGTTTAAAGGATTCTGCAGTTGAAATGGCGGAAATGGCCCGTGATCCAGAATTTCATCGTTAGTTTTCTCAATTATTGGCCTGGACGGTTCCAGGCTTCCCTCCCCAGGTCCCTACCTATGTCCCCACTTTTTCTTATTCCCAGGCTTGAGCTACTACTTCGCCGACGTTGACTACGGTATATGTTCGGGTCCGCAGGACTTAAACCGCTGGCACGTGCGTACAAGTTGAGGACATCGGTTAAGCTGACAACGCCGACTAAGTGGCCCGATAATCTAGCTCCTGGCAGCGAAGCGGCGGGAATTGCCGTGGACATAGATTGCGGGTAAGGACCTGGTACCGTGGCAGATGGGGAGACAGGGGTAGGATGATGAGGTTGCGCAAAGTGGGGTGCCGTGGGAGAAAGGTGGTTGTTATTTGACGTAGAGATCGGAGGGGGAGGTGAGATAGGGGTCAGTGGAGCGGATAGTTGTGGTTGGACTGGGATGGTGGAATGGCTGTTAAGAGGAATGTGGACGGCAGAGTGCGACGGTGTTGGTGGCCCTGATGATGAGGGCGACTGGGGGTCGGTTACCCACATCCTACATGTTGGATTAGATACAGGGCCTATATTACGGACGGAGTGTTACGAACCTATGAGATTTAGTCGCAACAAGCTTTGCAACGGTATGAGCGAGGGTAGATTGGGGGTGCACATGAAAGACTGGGAATGAATCTTTGCCTTCATTCATGCCACGAGTGGAAAGAATAACTGAGATAAAGTGTATGCAGGTGTCGTGGAGGAGGGGAAGAGACGATGATTTAGTTAATAGCTGCGAACGGGTTAGCTAGGTTCATTTTTAAGTTGTCGAGGATTACGATCCAAGCATACCTTTACGTCAACAACCGATATGTTGCCAACTACATTGAGATGATTGTCAACAACTGCCACAGATGAAATGCCTTCACTGTTCATGAGTTCCAAGGCGTCGGAAAGGGGTTTATCCCCGCTATCAACTGTTAGCATTCAGAATAGCAAGACAAAAGGTACATGACCGACACGTACTTAATCGATATCACTGCTTGCGATCCTATCCTTAGATCCGCCAAATAGCGGGGATAAAGTTGGTCAATGACAGGAAAACTTCGTCCATTCTCCCAGAGGAACTTCACAAGCCTCCACTGAGAGAAAATGCCAACCACCTCGTTACTGTTTTCTTTGGTCACGATAATCCGATGCACACCGCCACCAAATATCTCAACAGCCCTCATTAGATTGGCACTTGGCGGAAGCGTTGTGAGCGGTACGTTCAATCCCAAATCCTTGACATCTTTCAGAGGAATTTTCGTCCCTTCTCTCGCTTTCCTCGCGATTTCGCGCATCGACGTAATATGCTCCGCATCTGGCTGCGTCAACCCCACCACGAGCAGCAAATACGCATTGAGATCAGCATAATCAAAAGTACCAATGGCGGCTGTATCCTCGGGTGTTTCGCGAATTAGGAGAACCGGGGCACTAGAGTCGATGAGAAGCTGTAGGAAAAAGGAAATATTAGTAGTCATATCCATAAACAACATAAATTTTCAAACTGTCTGATAGGGCCCCAACATACATTAGTCGCGTCCTCGATCCCTGTATCTACCTCGACAAACCGGAGCTCACTAGGACTAACTAGCTCCCCGATTGTAATTTGGGTCCAATCACGCCCCGAGAAGGCAGGATCTGCTGCATTTCGGTGAGGAGGGTTATCTATGAGGCTCTGGATGGCCGATTGTGTGAGAGAAGGTTGTCGACGGGCTCTGGGGGAGGCGGGAACGGCACGCAGGGAGTCGCTGAAGCTTTGGCGGGGTTGCGGCGAGGAGACGGAACCGGGGCGGAACAACGTGTTGCGTGGGGGAGGGGATCGTGAATTAGTGCTGGAACGGGGAGAGGAGACCAAAGAGTCTCTGTGATGCTCCGTAGGCGGCTGGCTATTGCGGTCTGCCATGATCGGGCCTGACTGTCTACAGAGGCTCAAGCTTCAAGTTGGTAGCCGAGCGCGGGAGGCCAACGAGCGAGCGGGGAGAGATCAAAGAGATCTGAGGCGGAGGAAAATAGTCTGCAGCAGAGTCATGTGAGTGTACCTCTTAACAGGACAGTGACCGCAAAAGAGAGAGTATATCAGAATTGGCATCGAGAGAGGGGGAGGTTGGAGGTTGGATGTTGGATGTTGGATGTGATATCATCTTTTGGTTATCAGTCATCGGCCCTGAGGTTGGTCCGGTGCGGGTGGAGCTAGGCAGGGGAGCCTTGCCTGTTGCGGACTAGTGTAGCTGGCTGAACTATAAATCTACACCCAGCAGGGACTGTGAGAACTACAGCATGTCTAGGGACTGGGTATGCTCCTATGAGGTTATTTAGAAAGAAAATGGTCCACCATAATAATATACTCTGTTTGTTCGGTTTATCCAAGCACGTAAACAATAGACGTCTAAGCAAAAGTCGGAAAAGAACTTGAAGTCAAGCCCTGGATAGCATATCTGGAGCTCGATTAAGAACGTTTACTCTCCCTTTACATCCCATTACCTAACCAGCACTTTCTACACCGAGACTAGAAAGCACTAGGACGAACCCATGACGAATCCCGGCCTCGAGTGGTGCATTACAACGCACAGGATTGCCACCATATTTTCATCCAAGAAAATAAAAAAGCGTAGCCTATCTAAGGTTACCAATCCACCCCGATGATATGTATGGCGGGTTCAATGACCTACCCCAATCGGGTTACATGGAACTGAGTAAATCTCGGCGATGCCAAAAGATCCCTTGCCGTCACGGGACCTAAATCTGAGGGTCTCGGATGGCCAGCCAAGATCTCACGACAGGATCAGAATATTGGGGCACAGAAAGCCAGAATCCCCCAAAAACTGGCCAATCGGGCCGACCGTCGGAAGGGAGGCCCGTCATTGGTGTCAGTCACCTATATTTACGTTAGTGTGCCACACGATTAATTTTAGGAATAGAAAATGGTACTACCTTTGGAATTCTGTGAGTAAGCCAGCCATGTCGACGTTTTTATTGCTCTTCTTGATGACAGGTTTGCTCCGCTGCTTTTTTATGGTGGGTAGCTTTTGAGGGTCGGGCTCAGCGGTCCTCTTCCGGCTCGGCATCCCGGCATTTGTATCACGCAACGGCCGATAAAACCATACTGCAATTTGTCCCCTAGGCTGTCTCGTCTCAGGGGTTCCCAGTGAGAATTCAAGTAACGGTAATGAGGTTACCATGGATCGTTCTGAATCTGGCACCGTAGTCGTATCCGAAATATGGTCCGTGTACAATTCATGGACCGATTTCTTAGTGATCTTCGTTTTCTTGCCGTCATCTTCAAAAACTTCCCATCCATACCTCTTGGCCAAAATGCCAGCGTTTACGACGGTAAAAAGTGAGCAACCCACTGCAATAAAAACCTCAAGCGAGGGGAAGTGGTCTAGGTAAGCGAAAATCTGCGGCGTGGTTTCATTTTGAAAACGGAGCGTCAACGTGCGCAGATGCTTGAAGGCTCCACCTGTGAGTGCCAATTCACCCCAACTTCTCACTACGCGATCGGTCAGCCTCACTATCGGTGGCCCGTCCTCTGCGCCTATTGGTTTCGATTTCGATCTTGACGGAGGCGGTGGTGGTGGCGATCTGATATCCAATGCCACTATGTTGGTAACTTTGGAAACATCAACAAGACCAGCGAGATCAGCATGGTCTGTGAAAATGGTTACAACGGTCCCCCAACTCAAAGAAGGGGATTTGACCAGTTGAAAATAGTCTCGGAGAGGGATTTTCTTCGAGGGGGTTTTTAAGGAGTGAAGGGTTGCTATCTCCCGAAACTCTCGAGGATACGCTGTCGCGAATATCTTCCACATATACAAAGTTCTTTTTCCACTAAAATTCAAGTCAAAAAAGAATTCTACGGAACTGGAAGTTACGCAGACCAATTACTTACCAGCGTCCCAAACAATCCCATAAATAATTGGCCAATTCCCAAGGAACACTAGCAAAATGAGCGGCAGTGAGGGGACGCTGGTCCAGAAGCGTTTTGCGCATTGCCATGTGTTTCAACGAATTTGCACCGACGGGACTACCTTCCTCCCAGCCAGGTGGTAGATAGGGTGATTCATGCGCCCAAGCGGCTCCTTTGGCGTCTGACGGATAAACGAATGATGGAACGACACGATCGGTGTACGCCTGGCCACTAGCCCAATCATATCCACTTTTGATCATTTCGACTGCACTACAAGATATCCTCGGAGAACGAATAGATGACCGGGGTATGTCTGCTCAATCCTTGAAGCTGCCACTGAAAAGTTCCCGGGAACAGGGGTAGGAACGAGGAAGAACAAAATAAACAGCACACAAATGTGCTGTGTGGATCCTATGGCGTTCTGAGGTTCAATTAAAGGAATGAAATGTATTCTCTAGCCGCCGCTGTCCCAGATGAAAGGAACAGTGGAGATTCTCGATGTTTATCTCTGGGCTTTTGATATCGAACGAATTCCAAATTTCGGTGGACTTAATGGAAGGGCGCTAGATGAAACGCGCTATGCCTTGGTTGGCTTAGTGTATTATAGCTTAATCTACATTGGGGCTAGCGTGGTTTAGCCGAAGCCAATTGACCTTCGGCTTGAACTTCATCTCAACATCACTTCACGAACATCTGCAGGTGGGATATCAAAGCTGACTATTTCGACACTAAATAGATGCGTGTGTCAATGCCAGCCTTGCGCAGACCCCGGTAGTTTACAACTCCAAACTACCAAATGAAAACTCCGCGTCCTCATTACCCGTTCTTCTTGCCCCTGTCCCCTTTCATCGTCCATCCCCTTGCTAGGTATGGATAGACGCCGGCACATAACCTAAGCCCCCCGCGAGCTATGAATTCATATCTCACTAGCCAGCTGTCTCATTGTAGACAGCATCCGTCCGTTTCAAACTTTCCCTTTTGGTGCCTTAGAGCGAATCGATATAGCTCACAGAAGGCAATCAATTCCGCATCTCCCCTCAGGAACGGACAGCTCGGTACAGCTTTAAGATCAGCAAAAATGGTCCCCAGACAGGCTTACATGTTGCGGCGTAGTTCTTGTTCCTGCAATTGACATTTTCCCCTTTTATACTGATGTTTTCAGTTGGTGGTATGACCCTGAGAAAAGATTGCTTCTCTTATATCATGCCTATTTTCTTCTCTTCTCGGGGTTTTTGTCTTACGCTGTGATATCCACCTTTCAATGTCTTCATTCTTCTCGCCAAAATCAAAATCTCAACGGACTAGTTTACCGTCCAACGACCCCGAACAAGCCGTCCAGTCGACTGGATATCGTGGCTTTGGGGGGAGATCAACTTTCTCAAAAATGAGAAAGAAACGGCCTCCTCCCATCAATATCTCAGTGGAGAATGGCAACGTCTTCATTAATGGTCCCAATCCAGATGCAAAAGCATTCTGCAGAGACCCTACATGGCTCCCTTCCCCACAAACACCGCACGGTCCCGGCTATATGCACCCTACGTGTAGGGAGGGAGAAATGTTCCTGGTCATGTCTCCCCCCTTTTCATCATTTTGCGGCGGTAGACATTCCTGCGCAACACCAACGGTTACTTCCAACTGTCAGTCCCCAACGAGTCAATACTTCCCTGCCGAATTACCTGGCTCTATGAGGGGGACGGTCGAGAGCTCCGAGTTGGATGCCTTGTCAACGCCAATTAGACAATCGTATGAAGCTAGCGATGACCATGGCTATGGTACACCTCCGGATTTGACTTACAGCCCGTATCAAAATGCCTGTCGGCGGCAGCGTGAGTTGGAACCAGCACCTCTGCAGCCCCAGAAACACAATTCCAGACCACCTCCACCTCCAGATATCGACTTCTGGGAACTGCTCGAAATCCTCCCGAATCTGTCTCCTGACGAGATCAAAATGCACTGGCGCCCCGCTATGCTTGAGCTCGCACCTCAGATCAAAAGCCTAGAGGAGATGAGGGGAGACGTTGAAAGGGAGGGTAGGGATGAAGCGGTAGCTATGGAAGAGGTGTGCCACACTCACATATCCTTTCCTCCAGATTTACCATATCTTCACATGGCCCGTCTGGTTCCATGATTGAAAGCCCCATTCTAACCGCGCGACCCCAGCCGTCCCGTAACCACGAAGACATCGAACGGTTAAAAACCGACTTCGCAGCACGCCTAGACTCCAAAGAACAACAACTCTCCGAGCTCCATCACCTTCACAACTCCCACCTCGACCTTCTCTGCACATTCATCTCAAACCATCTCACACCCGAACTCGCCCAGCCAAGCGACGACCCAGAGATAAACGAGATAAACACCCTACTTGCAAATCACCATCTCCACCACCACCGCCGCCGCAACAGCGAACAAGAGCAACAACAACCTAACCGGGACCCCTCAACCCCTATCACGGCAAGATCAAGGGGCAAACCCGGTTGGCCATCCCTTGAGCGTTTATGGTTTCAGGTAGGGGGGATAGCTTATTATTCCTTGCGGGGAAGGAATGACGGCATTTCTGCCCTTGTGGCATGTCCCCCTCGGGT
>JANTQF010000326.1:0-39736 GCA_032988165.1 Emmonsiellopsis sp. PD_33
TAATCCTAAGCCTAATTAATTATTAATGAATTCCCAACTGATTCCCAAGTGATTAAGTATTCTATGATAAAATACCATGAAAATCATTTGGTACTGTATGGTAAGGTAATTTATTTTTTAGTGAGGTCAGCCAGGTGCACAGGCCTGATATTGTAGGTCGGGTCACGTGGCGAGGTCACCAAGCTTTTTAGGGAGGTTGAGTTTTCTGATTCCTGCTTTAAATCAGCCTCAACATCAAACTTGACTTTCAACACCGACGATCAAAGACGTTGTATTCAAGTGCAAAGTCACGATGATCTGATTTATCCTCATCTGCAAGGCTTGCTTTTCGGGCCGTGATCCAATTGGGTGCTGGGTTCGAGCCACAAAGATCCCTGCTCGCCTTTGATAGCCAAGAGCTCTAGCAAAAGCGGGCAGTCGGACAATCTGACAAAGGAAACGCAGCAATGATTCCTTCACCGGAAGCCTGGAAAATGACAAAAATGGAGGACAACGCCCAGTCCCCGATTCCTAGCTCCCATCACCATCTTCACCACCGTACTGACGCGCCTACATCCCCCCAACCCGCCATGTCCAATGTGCAAGCAACAAGCACGGGTGTCGAACCGCTTCCGTATCCCTACCCCCATACACCGTCTTCCGACGAAGAGGAACAGCGGCCCCCGCGCTATACACAGGAGAATGATCCCTTCCAGCTATCCACGAAACTAAAATCCGCCGATGAAATCGACAAAATCCAGGCAAACACCGCGCGCAAACGGGGAGGCTGCACGAACGCCCCCGGTGTGTCAAGTTCTTCCAGGAAGCTACAAGGGTTCTACAGGTCGCAGAATGAGAACATCGAACGGCTCTTGAAACCCGTAGATGAACACGTGCGGCTCGCGAGGGAATACAATACGCAGAATCAGTTGAAGTACAAGATTGCCGTGTACGGCAGCTTTGGGGCAAATATCATCCTGTCGATCCTGCAGCTCTACGGAGCCATTGCGTCGGGATCATTGTCCCTTTTCACGACCATGGCTGACGCGGTATTCGATCCCCTATCGAATTTGATGTTGCTTATTTGCCACAAGGCTGTCAAGCGCGTGGACGCCCGCAAATTTCCTGCTGGAAAAGCACGCATTGAAACCGCCGGAAACATATTCTTTTGCTTCATAATGACCGCCGTGTCATTTATCCTAATCGCATTCTCCGCCAGAAGCTTTGCAGATGGTAGCACGGAGGAGACATTGGGCTTCCATCCTCCCTCAGTCATCGCGGTTGCTATAGCCTTTGCCACCAAATTTTCGCTCTTCCTGTACTGCTGGGCGTTGAGGAATCAATATTCCCAAGTCCGTATTTTATGGGAGGATCATCGCAATGACCTATTCATCAACGGCTTCGGTATCCTGACATCTGTTGGTGGTAGTAAGCTCAGGTGGTGGATCGACCCTATGGGCGCTATGATCCTGTCCGTCCTGATTTCCGGGCTGTGGCTTAAGACAGCATACTCAGAATTCCAGCTCTTAATCGGAGTTGCTGCTGATACCCAGATGCAGCAACTTATCACATATATCGGTAAGGGCTTTCTCAGGCCAATCGTTAAAACGCTTTGCTCATACTAATATTATATCTAATAGCAATGACCCATTCCCCTATGATCCGCGCAATCGACACTGTGCGCGCCTATACAAGTGGGCCACGTTTAGTCGTAGAATGCGACATTGTGATGGATCCCAACGAGTCTCTCCAAGCCACCCACGACGTCGCAGAGGAACTGCAGATAAAGCTCGAGAGTCTCCCGGATGTGGAACGCGCATACGTACACGTCGACTATGAGACCACCCATAAACCGGAACATTTCTTGAAGAAGGAACTATAAAGAGATTTCTTATCAAAACAGAAAGAGAAAAAAAAGTTAGAAATAAAAGGAAGAAAATAACCTCCGGCCAACGTATAACTTACTGTTTACGTCTAGTCTCCGGAAGTCATCAATGAATGACTTTATATGAAGGAAAACAAAACAACCCTATAATTTTCCACGCTGTTTATGCCAGAAACCCTTTTCACTGTTAATAATTCACTCTTCTTTACATTATCCTGCTGCGAGCTGAGTACGAGAAGCGCCTCTACTGCCAACCCGTACCACATGCCCTCTACATATTATTGCTTTAGTCTAATGTCTGTCTATACCCTACATTTAGAGCTGTATATACACACACAATGCACATATAACTACGATGAAAAGAATATTTAAATCGCATAGACTTCATTACTCAATCATTACTAAAAACAACCATTCCTCCCTATCCATCGCCCTCCTGGAACATCCAACAACCCTACCCCCCACCACCCCCTTCACCTCCCTCCTCCCCCTTCCCAACCCCACTCCCAAAAACCGCATCCACCCTCCTCTCCCGATCCCATACAACTCTCCCATCCCCCTTCCTCTTAAAATACAAAATCCGATGCTGCGGGATAAACTCCTCATCCGTCTGCTCACTCTTCCACCGATCAAGCGGAATCTCCCTCGCCCCGAGAAACCGATCTTCATAACCCACCACATACTCCGCACTATCATGCGATGGGTCCCAGCGGAGACGGCTGAGGATGTCGGATGCGGGGCGAAGCTTCTGTGCGGATTTCGGCTTTTTGGTGCCTGTAGTGGTGGACTTGGAGGACTTTTTGTTGTCCTTGTGTTTGTGGGTGGTGGAGGAGACGAGGTCGGCTTCAGCGGCTGCCTCGTCTTCGTCGTCCATGTCGATGTCTGAGTCTTCATCATCCTCATCTTCAGAGTCGTCGAATGTGTCGTCTTGGATGACGTAGTCGCCCCAGTCTCTGGTATCGAGTTTCAGCGGGCCCAGGTCAGCTTGTTTGACGTGTGAGACGTCAACCCAGGCGGATGTGGGGTCAAAGTAATTCTTGTCGGTTTGGATTTGGGTTGCAAAGCGGTCGATGGAGGCTTGGAGGGTGTCTTGAGCAATTTTCCGCTCAGATTTGCTCAGAATGCGTGGTGTATTCGCAGTGGTGTCGTCTGATTTTGTAAGGCCGATCAGGTAGCATCCCTGATATTCTCGCTCCTCTTCAGTAGAAGAGGCGCTGTCTTCGACTGGGGTGAAGCGGGCCGGCCAGATTCTAGTATGGATATCTGGAAGTTTTCTGCTTATATCTATCGATTTGGAATCGCGATGTTAGTACTGTGGTAGAGACCGAACAGCGGAAGATTAGGGCTAGAAAAGTACGTACCAGCCAGCAGCAGCAAACATCTCGACTCAAGCCAGCCTACGAGTGAACTTCCCTTCGCCAAAGACAGACCCCAATACTGCACGTTAATCTTGATATAGCTGTTATACGATGTCAAGAACTCATTTGCAGGGCTGGACAACGCAGGCATCTCCTCCTCACGCGGAATTCCAACGAGCTCCGTCCATCCGATCTTTCCTGACGAAATGAGCCTATCCGCCAGCTTCATTTCCTCGACGACAGTTCTCATAGCCGGAATTGAAGCCGAACGAGCAACATTCGTAACCGGAGCATGAAGTGTAAGTATAACCATAGCTTCCCGTGGGCCTCGATGGTATCGTGGTGTCCTCTTATAAAATGATGAGTCGTATACCATTTCTTCCTTCCAATTGAAGTTTCCATAATGGTTGAAGAACGTGCAGAGAATATCGGCAGGGTTAAGACTGCTTGAGGTAGAGGGAAGAAGTTTCAAGAGCCTCGATAGCATCATGGTAATGTGAATTCCGCCAAGGTAACCGAATTTCGAGGAGTAGATGCCACGATGTTTAGCCCAAGCCTTGATAATTCTATGCAGTAAGCGGAACGTTGCTGGGTTTTGGATAGTCCGTTGGAGATAACATTGATCGCGGTAGGGTTGAAGTTTCATCAGTGGTAGCAGAGCTAGATCAAATATGGGATCCGACTGAGGTAGTATAGATACTTGTAACCATCTGGGACACATCAATCCCGGAGTTAGTTGCTGTACTAAAGTTGATAACCGCCCAGTGTGTGTCAAACATACCTTTCTGCAATCGCTGCTGCCGGACAATACTGCAAATCAAATTTAATCCCCAAAACCTCGAGCTCCAACATAGTCCCGGTGGCTGCTTTAACCTTCCTCAAAATCTTGACTCCTGAGTCGGCCGCCTTTCTCAGCCTCTGCATCGCAAGCTCAAAGAACGTTTTCGAACTGATAGATCCAACGCACAAGCAGTCAACGTCGGATGACGCAGTCCAGACGCCTGAGCCGTAAGAGCCAACGGGAGTAGCTATGATCGAAAACTTTGCTCGACTATTGCTGTCGAATTGGTCAGACTCTCTCACTGCACCGTGCTGTATGACATCCCGCAGGCGCGAAAATGCAGCTTTCCGCAATTGGGATTGTTCAGGCGACGGTACAATCGACTGGTCAGCCAGGCATAATTTCAGCCCAGCCGGATCGTGAGAGGCATAATGAGCCATCTTAACCTGGACGGCTGTGGATGACGCGGTTGAATCTTCGGCAAGTGCACCACTTTCATCAAATTTTAGTATCGCGCTGATTCCCCAATGATCACTAGGGAACTCAAGCTCGCCAGTGGCTCCCCGTATAGCAAAACCAAACATATTGAATTTGGCGATTTTAAAGTCCCTTTTGCTAAAAAATAGCCTATCATACCGCTCTGGTCTAGGGTTCGGATTGCTCCCAGACGACTTCAGAGTGAGTGGGTTCTGGTGTGGATCAAATGTAGCACCCTGCTCGCCATCATAGAGCTGCGTAAACTCGCGCTCAAGCTGAGAAGGCGATGCAACATCCTTAGACTCCTTACGAGCGACGACCCAGGCGTCCAATAAACCGGCCGATGGAAGAATGGTTTCAAGAATGGGAAGTGTCATTGCTGTCTTCGCGGTTATCGAGTTGCTTTCCACTGCTACTTGATGTGTAAAGCTAGAAGTCGACATGTTAAAATCACCAGTGATGATCTGTGGGTTGTCAGGGTAGTTCGAGGAAAAATAATCGACCAATTGGTGGAGCTGCTGCTTCCTTGCCGCAACAGCGTAGTCAAAGAGGCCACTAGAAAGATGGACACCAGCAACCACGGTTGGGAAGAATTCATCATCGTCTAGTTTTCCGATGTCGTTCAATGAAAGGACCACCGCACCTTTATGAGCAATGCCAAAGGGAAGCCAGCTCCAGCTGAAATTGGAACGACTTAGCGCGACAACATTTCGTAAACTTGGCATCGGTCCGATTCCTTCCTGTCCCGGCGGCCCATGAGTAGAAAATGGATAACGGGTTTGAATAGCCTCGTTACCAAGGATATATTCCAAAAAGTCATCAGAAACCTCTTGGAGCATCAGTACGTCTGCAAGAGAATTCTCAGCGAGCAGAGTTTGGAGGAGTACAGGATAGCGTTCCCTATCTGGCGGATAAGGAGTTTCAACGAGAACATTAAAGCTTGAAACCCTCAGAGTGGCCGGAATTTCCTCCTCGTCCTCTGGTGGGCTGGACGGCTCAGTGGGGATCCACACATCAGCTTCTTCGGAGTACTCGTAGGTGACCCTGGATTCAGCTTCCTTGGATGTGCCTTGAATCACATTCTCCGAACCAACCTGCAAACTCTGCAGGGACAAATCAGAGTTTATGGACGAAGTAGAAGAACGCTTCCCCAGATTCTGTCCAAAGGTAGTGCGTTCAAAACAAGCGGTCTCGTCCAGATTGATTGTCCCCCACATCCTCATCGAGGTCGACTGGCCCGTCTTTTCACGGACGAGAATAGCCAGCTGCCCGACTCGCCACTCCACAGGGGGAAGCAACCTTGCCTTGGCAAGTAGATAATCACGATCAGTATCGTCCTGCGCTTTGGTCTGTCCGATCGTCAAGTGAGGATGATATTCGCGGCCCTCGTCGTTGGCGGGTAATTTAAACGGCTCGATGATTTCATTTCGGAGCTCGTTTAATTTTCGCAACTCCTCGTCAGCGCCTGGACCAATATGGATAATATTCCCCTGACGCTGATGGAAATAGCCCGCTTTATCCAGACGGAGGTGAACGTCACGATCGTCGCAGTCGGGTTTCCAAGCGATCAGTTTCGACCTTATCAGCTCGACCGCCTCCGGTAGACGATTAACGGAGACAAAGGGGTAAATGACGTTGACATGTGCTGGCCATTTCTTGAACGTCTGGTCGTAGAGCTCACGGAGTCTGTTGATGTTTTCAACTAGAGGAGTTGGAGGAATTACGCAAATTGCGGTTTGGAAGTTGTTTAAAGCGAATCTCGGAGATTGGGGACGTTGTTCGGGGTCCACCATGGTTTTTTAGATGGGTGGGGGGTTTCCTCTATAAAATAAAAGAAGAGGGATGAAGAAGTGGTAGGAAAAGGAAATGTATCAAGCGATAGAAGGAAGAAGCAAGATGAAATGTTAGGTGTTGGGTTTCATCAAATCGTCACAATGAATGAGCATCACAGCTTCATATATGTAGTCTTCCCCGATCCTAACTTTCCTCCCCGCAACCCAAAGCGGGCAACCAAACACGGACCCGGACAAACCAAGCCTGATGAGAAACCTGAGTCACCAAATTAACTCTTTACCCTCAACAGGCCCCACTCAAAAATTGATCACACGAGTGTTGGCC
The DNA here is from genome assembly GCA_032988165.1 of Emmonsiellopsis sp. PD_33. Lineage (NCBI taxonomy): Eukaryota > Fungi > Ascomycota > Eurotiomycetes > Onygenales > Ajellomycetaceae > Emmonsiellopsis > Emmonsiellopsis sp. PD_33. Next base: position 6,599 of record JANTQF010000326.1, read on the forward strand.
AGGCGTGTTTTCGACCCCTCGCCTCTTCGTCACAACAGACGAGGTTGGTTGGAGTTGGCTTGTCTGGCAAACTGAGGTTGAGGTGGAGGCTGATGGACGCTAGCGGCGGCAACCTAAACTTTGGCGCGCTAAGAATAGCAAGCGCCGCCTAGCGCCTGCCATGACTCCCGTGCACGGCCCCGCTGTGGGATGGTGGATGATTCATCAAGTGGTGCATGAGTCATGGGAGTCATCAAGTCTCGGGAAAAGGACGATGGAGGACTCATATGGAGCAGGGATTTACTAGTAACTCCCCATCCGCAGACTTGTCTTTTAAAGGGGGGTAATTTCATTGCCAATAATTTCAAGAATCCGAGTGTCAAAAGAGGAAATACTATGTATTTTTTAACGCCGTCAAGTAAACCTTGGTGAGAAATAGGTAAAGGAAAATAGAACGCATTCAACTTCATTTCCTCGTCAAATTCCTAATTCCATGGGGGTATCTCCCGAATCCTTCCAAAGAACAGTCTCATCGTCCAGTTCACGCCCATGACAGCAAAGAAAACATGAGCTTTTCAAATATACAACGTTGTGATCACGTCCCATTGACCATTTACAGCCCAACAGTTACTCCGAACAAAGCACCGACCACACATGCCCACAGCAGCATTCCTCTCTCCCCGCCGACTCCTCCGATTCCAAACGCCCGCATAGCTCCCGAGCCTTGCTTTGCTGACCCTTTCGCACCCTTCTCCCCGGCCGCAGCCGTTGTAGCAGCAGGCGGAGGAGGCGGAGGAGGCGGCGTCGGCGAAGCAAACGACTTCTCTTTCTCATTAAAGGCTAAACAAGCCGTTGGGAGCGCAAACTCCTTACTCAGGATAGTATGCGCCGCTTCGAGATTCTTATTTGCCTTACCCAAGCCAAATTCCACCTCAGCAATTGCGCCTAGGTTGAGTTCCACGGTGGGAACGATGTTTGTGAAATTTCCGACGAGGTCGTCTAGGGTGGGAATGCGGTTGTCGCCGTCATCATCACCTTTAGGAGATGCGGATGGGGAGCTGGTGGGGAGGGGGTCGCAGTTCCCGTTCACATTGTCCAGTTGCTCAACTTTTACCGTTATGGAGGGGATGTTGAAAAAGGCTCCGATGCCGCCAGTGACGGCAGTAGCAGTGGAGGTGACACCAAGGAGGATCTCGGGAGTAAAGGCAATGGAAAATTCGAGCCCCGTTGTGCCCTCAGCTTGAAAGGGGAGGGCAGTGAATTTTGTATCCGTGCTAGGTTGGGAATTGGTTAGTGGAGGTTGAATTGCTTAACATCTACAGATTCGATCGATATCATTGTTACGGTGGTATGAAGAAGACTTACAAGCCGACCATGGTTGAATTACCGGGGGTTCCGATGTCAATGGTAAAACTCGAATTATTGGGGACCTATACAAGTGGGTTAGCCGATTTATCATCTTATCCTTGCCGAATGGTATGAGGACCCAGAAAGGATGTCACATACCACCATGTCAAAACCATATTCAAACTCAAATGCTTGCTTGAGCGTCAACGACATTTCAATCTGTGGATTAAAAATAGGCCCAAAAGCCACGATCCCGGGAATCTGTTCCATGCCAAGTTAGAACGAAACAGACTGCTTCATCTCGAACCATAAAAAAAATGCAATAAATACTGACCATGAAGGGCGTGATAGGGATAGCTGGTAGCGGCACGGAGAAATTCAAAGCATTCGCTGCCAGATCGAGCTTGGTCCCGAGCTCGATATGGGCAAACAAATCCTCGACATCAACCTGAACAGTGCCGTATTTGAAAAAATCAATAGCGTTGGTTACAAATTCGACCGGGTTGTCTGGGGTTGGATCCTCGAGTCTAAACGATCCCTGAGAGAGCTCGATGGCGCCACCAACTGTACAATTTTTGCACGTCAAAGTTACGCCGTCGGGACTAGAATTATGAATGTTAATTCGGGTTGGTCATATCGAATGGGCGGGAGGAAAATGTTATCATACATGAAAAGACTTGCACCTGGAATTTCCGGTGGAAAGACAACTTGGTCAATCAGATCCACATTAATCTCCGCGGTAGCAGTGGGACTAGCAGAGGCCGTATCAGTAACCGATGGGAATGACCGTGTTGGTCCTGCTGGTGTTTCCGTTGGTGTGGGGAAGGGGTCTTCGCCTTCCTGGCGTTTTACGTTCACACTTCGTCGCACAACTTGGGACATCGGTTTGCGAGAAAATGACACTTCTATCATGTCGAATGCATCTTTCCACTCGCAGGAGGATTTCGATAGAATGATGCTCTTCCTCTCGGGATGGACAACCGCATTTGTGATTCTAATATCGCCTACTCAGTACGACAAGCACAAGGAGGGGGATTGAAAGGCAAATGTCGCGGAAATAATGGTGAAATGTTCTTACCTGTGAGGTGCTCTTTCATCCTCTGCATTGCAATTAAAATGCGACGACACAGCGACGAAGTCGGAGAGATTCTCAATCTCCTTCTGTACCCGTTCCAGGGCCGCAATTGAAGTGAAGAAGAGCTCTATTTCCGATTCGGAGCACGCAACACGCTGCAAATCCGGCTCTATGTCTTCCAGTGCTAAAATAGGCTGCTGGCTTCTAACCAGCAAGCTGGCCGTGAAAACAGAGCCATCAAGCCTCGCAGGAGCGCTGCTACCACCCTCTAGAAAGTCAAAGGTGGTTTCCCTCTTCAGCAGACTAGAAGATAGATCTCGTGCCTTTAATCTTGAGGTTAGAGTTGCGGGCGACAACACTCGAGCCGGTGGTAATTCCGATCCGGAAACTCCATATGCAGTTGAGCCACAAACCAGATCCGCAAGCACAAGGAGAGACCAACACAAATTCCACGAAATACCCATGCTTGCTCCAATAGAATTATGTCAAACTAAGAACAATCGCATACACAAAAACCCACAGAACAAAAGCATCTCCTCAAAGGAAACAACAACAATGACCCTGGGTACCGTGGCGGATTAAATATAGCTCCCTCCACACTCCCACAACCGGAGTTGGGGAGTTGTGGGAGCACGAATGCGGGAACTAAGTTAGGCCAGGGGACGATTCCTTGGAAGGATCATAACCGCAGTCACACGGTGCGGACTTCGAAGAAATTGTAGCCGCCATTAGGCTAGGGGAATGCAGAGGGTTGAAGCTACTAATGCAAGGCTGGAGGCTGATGAGACGTTCCATCCCTCGCTAGCTATCGTGACCGGGATAGCTGGACGTGCTTCTTGGATGAACCAACGGAACAGACCATTCAGCCGTACGTAAATGGCTCAAGCAGAGAGCGCGAAGCCTAAAAGTGGAAAGCAGGAGTTCCCTCAGACATGGGTCCCAAAGCCATGGATTTGACAGCGGAACTAGATTCATTGTTGTTGAATAATGGTATGGTGGGCTGAAGGGGATCTGATCAACGAATGCATGGGCCAGCACACATAGCCACGCATCCATTGTCCAACCTTGGAGCACTGTTGCGAAGTCTTGTCGACGGAGAGGTACATGACATATAGAATTCACACCGTCTTTTAGCACATTAACAATGCAATAGAACAGGAACATTCTCACCTCCCCTTGAGATTGTGCCGCATTGAAAACGCGGCGAGGGACACGGGAAGATGGAGGCGCGCTGAAACCATGTTGTGATGCCCCATGTCCGAAATAGTGAGGGATAAACATAGCATGTCGACCCCTGGAGTTGGACAGAATCTGTCCGTACCCAGAGGATGAGTGAAATTGGGGTTGATGCCGCTATTCACCGAACCATAAACTCGACTACGGAATAGCTCGCCAGAGTTCCAGTTTCAAAGCTCAGCTTGGCGGTTTGGAGGAAGGTTTAGCGGCTAATTAGGCTGCTTAGCAATAGACTTTGCCGCGGCTCGTCCCTGCCCCACCCGAGCCCTAACTCAATTTTCCCATTTCAGACAACCTCCTATCGTTCTTCAACTTCTGTCAACAAGAACAACAAGCATTGGATTCCTTTTCTTCTCTGCTGTCCGGACCATGTTGCACTCTGCTTTTAAAATTCTGCAATAGTACAATCCATGGTCGCCTCAATCTTTGGAGAATACGGTAAATACTACTAGTACTATTTATAACCCCAGCAGCTGCGCCTTCAACCCCAGTTCCAGCCACCAACAGCAGTCCAATTTCACCATCGGACGGGATTCGCGATTGGTACATCCGTCTTGTTACTTCATCCTGGGCTCCAGGTCGCGCATAACTAGGTTCCTCGGGACTAGCTGCACATTCCCCCGAAACCAAGAAGTTTTTAGATCCAAATTTTAATGAGCGCCGTTGAGCCAGTCATCGACAACCGTTATCGATCGCGAATTTTTCGACCAAGTCTGTCAAGGGAACCCAGGATAAATCATTCCACTGTGAAACCCAGTGATCAGTTCCTTGATTGACAGCAAGCCAGTCAAGCCAACTGCTCTAATCAAAATCCCCCAAGTGGCTGATCACACAATGGTAAAACCCGTGGAGTTGGGGAACGAGTTACCAGCGGTGACCCTGCAGCCAAATGAGCTATATTTAGGATCTTGGCTGCCGTTTAACAGACTCCATCTTGTCGTACCACTCTCCTCAGTGGAAGACATGCTATGCATGCGACGAAAGAAGCAAGCGTGTGTGAATACTCTGCGTCGATGCCCAATTATCGATGCATTCGGCTTGAACATCATATGATGTATGAACCCGATCATCAAAACAGGGACAGATTGTCAATTGAGCCTTTTTATTCCTGCCATTGCACCTTCTCCATCACATCCATAGCATGATCCCCAATCTACCTTGCCCCTTATTGGACGAGTAGAAGAAGCTTCGGAGGATTACGAAGTGATGTCACAGAAAGAAACACCCCACTTCTCCACAGATAACTTTAAAAACCAAGATACAGGACAAAGAAGAAAAAAATTCAAACGACGGTGGGGAAAAAGACAAAGAGACGCTTGGTGACGTCTTTACCCCTCATCAAATGCATAATGGCAACTGAAACTTCGGGTCCGTTTGTATGCGCAGATTGAGGCCAATCAAATGCCCGACAATATGGTGATGGAAGATACTAATTCACCGCTAATTAACATGGGGAATGATATCGAGCCGTTGGAGGTTATCCCATCAACGGTTCTACGGTTATCGGGGGACACATGGCCCGATCGTAGACATGGAACTTACGGTGTGCTGGAAACAACCAGAATTTCCAAACAAGCAACTAGATACCAGCTTCGAATATACACATTGAAATATTATGGCGTGGGGTCGTGTCTGCCATGTTTTGTAATCACAGTCTTCTCCATTACCCACCCGTGGACCCCATCGGAAGATGGCTGTCTGTAATATCTCCCAAGGTCCCAGTGACGGCAGGCGGCGAAGTTGAACTAATAGCTTTGGTCGCGGGACTGAATGGGAAGCGACGAACCGTGAGATGTATATAGAACCAACGAGGTAGAAGTAGAAGATTTGAAGAATGTAGAAAGATTCAAGAAGTGAGGTATATCTCTACGGTTTAAGTTTTCTGTTTCTGTTTCTTTTCTTTTGTGGGGGGGGTTGCCGGTGGCTTCCCTCGCCAATCATGCATGCAAGAACACACTCTGTTGATATCAAAATGAGGGCCTTCCTAGGCAATGACATAAAATCACTCTCTGCCTTGCAACTGGCTTGGAATGAAGGTGATGACATTGTTAGGATCATTAGGCTAGGGTAGACAAAAAGTACTAGATGGACAGAGAGAGGGACAAAATGCACAGATTGAAAGAAAGAAAGGTAGCAAATGTTAAAAATAGATTGATTAATGAATAATTCCGTATCATTTATGTATATGTACAATATGCATGCATGCGAAATAAGAACATGAGTTATAAAATAGCCAAAAAGGAATGTCTATGTGTATCAATCAATCAATCCTCTATCAAGTATAAAGTATAAAGTATGGTATGTACGTATGTATGCATGTATGTACGTATAAGGGGAATCTGAGGTCAACAGGGAAAAAAAAAGGGGGGGGGGAGAAAAGTAGCGGAAAACACAAGCACGGCACACACAACCTTGTTGACCAAAAGATGAAAAGTAGTGTCCAAAAGTCCAATCCAAAAAGAAGTCCCTAAATTCCAGGGACTGAATAATTAGGCAATAGAGCGTAGGTAAGGTACGTAGTCTTGCCTAGCCAAATAATACAAAAAGCACACACATCCAAGCAAAACAGTGAACAGGGCCAGCAGAAACATGCCCCAAGAGGCAAGTAAGGAACGAAAAGAAAGAAAAATCGCAATCCAAAACGATCAATCCATGGATTACAACTCTCCTCACCTCACTTCTTCCCCCTTCCGCCACCCTTCTCCTTCTGTGGTGGCATCCCCTTGAGGATATCATCAAAGCTCATGGTCGGATTATGGCTCGCGGGCCGCATCGGTGGGTCGAGCGGCAACACGCTCGCTGGTAACGGCAGCGCCTCGAGACCCATATGTATCGACGCGCGATTCCCAGCTCTCATCATCCGACCGGGGGAGTGCTCGCGCGGGATCGGGAGGGAGATTATGGGTGGCGTGTGGCTGCCTGGCGTTAGGAGGGGTGTCGGTTGGCGGTCTGAGGAGGAGCCGGTGGACGAGAGCGGGGGTGGTGGGGGGGGCCCTTGTGGGTGGGGGGGGTATTGTTCTGGGTCGCCCAGCATGACGGAGGATTCGATATCGCGCTGATCGGCCCATTCCATTGCTACCTGCCAGCAGTGGCTACGACGGTAGACACCTTCGACCCCGTTGGCGACGACGTCCGAGGGCAAACTGACGACACCGGAGCCACCAGCGACGCCGAACCAGCTGCGGTTCGTGGCTGCGTCGTCACGGCACCAGGGTGCACCACCGCGCGGGGGTACGCAAAGGAAGTATTCGACGCCCGTCGTGAAGCGGACTTCGGGGGCGTCGACTACAACCATGGGCAGTGATTGGAGGACGGCGTACATGAATAGCCATTGGCCGCAGCGGTTGTCGGCTAGTTCGTCGGTACTCTTTCCTAGAGCTACTCGTCGTTCGAAGCGCGTGAAGTCTTCGAGGAAGGCGGTGGGTTTCATGCTGGTGTGGTTGTATGAGCCAACCAAGATCTCGTTGGCTTCGCCGGTTGTGAGTTTCTTGACGCGTTCTCTGGCTTCCTGCTTGCTATCTAGCCTCTTTCGGATGGAATGAATACTTGGGATAAGAGGCATGTCGAAGGGGACAGGTGGCTGGACGGGTGGTGTGCTTCGATCGTATTCGCTCATTACCTGTCGCAGAGCGCGCGATGTAGATTCCTGTGGGTCGGAGAGATCGCCGTCGCTGTCGCCCAGGTTCATATCAGCGGATCGGGTAGTCAATGAGGTTCTGTCAACCAGCATGTCGTATAGGTCGGTAAAGTCTTGATAGAGTTCCCTGACCACCAGCCGATTAAGGCCACTCTCCTCAAACTGGTTCTTCTTCGAGCTTGCCTTGGGAGGCCACGATCCGAAGCGGCCACGATAGTAAGAGATGACGTTTTTTCTGTATGCGAGACAGGCGTTCTTCCAGTTCTTGAATCGAACAACCTTGGCCTCGTTGGCCATGTTGGAGTTGGCAATACCAGCAAACAGCGAAGGGAAGTCAAAGTCCTCTAGTTTGCCGCGGATAGTCCTGAGGCGTGTATCGAGATCGATAAAGGCCCGTTCTATGCGCTTCTGTGTAAGGTCGGAAATTAGGCTATACTTGGAGCTATTTAGGTGTCTAATATCGTTGAGTCTTCCAACGCCATGAATAAATCCTTCCTGGTAGAGTGGCAGAGATTTCATGCGCTCTCCCAAAATAATAGCCTCGAGGGTTTTCTCGCGGCTCTTTCGCACATCATTAATCCTCAGCTCGTCGCAATAGCTAGCAAAGCTCGAGGTTGGCGTCTCTCCAAAGCTTGATCCGTCGAGATTCGAGAATTTAAAGCGACCAAGAAGGCCGGATATTTCCATAAAAATGTCAAACACGGAAGAGCACCGGGGAGTTGCAATCAAAGACTGGCCAATCAGAAATGCAAATAGATTGCGGAACAAGACGAGCATGTCGATATCGTCATCCAATAGTAAGCAATGCTTGTCTGAAACATCGCAGTCGAGAGGCACGGGGAGGTATAGGTGTAGTTCTTGAGGCGCTTCGTCTTGTAAGAATTCAGAGTTTCTACTGGCAGAGGTTCTACTGACGGAGCTGCTCCGGTCATCGTCAATCGAGGGTGTGTGTGAATGGCCTTCCGGTGGAGCGGTTCCTGGTGAATCCGGAGTGGGGAAGTTAAGCTGTGGCAGGTCCCCAGTGGCGGTCCGTCGTCTGACCTTTGGAGTTGGATCCGTGCCGCGAGCCAGGAATGTGAGAGAGGTGGAGGAGACAAAGATGGAGGAATCGACCTTGAACGAGGGACCCCTCCCAGCGTTTGGCGGGAAAAGGTACACAAAAGTGTCGGCCTCATCGTCCCAGAGCTCGTCAACCTGAATCATAGTCAATAAATCACTCACGGTGTATAGACGTAGATCAACAAACCTTTTCCCCGTGAGTTAGAGGATCGATGTCGTAGGGAATGTCCTCACCAGCCCCGGCAATCCAAGCCCGCAGCAGGGCCGGAGGCGGCTTCACATCCATGGAGTTGACTCTTGATTTGCCGGGCACCCAGCTTTTGGTCTTTGCTGCCCTGGCGTCGGAGGAGACTACGGACTGTATTCTTGAAACCGGGCGGGCCAGACCCGCAGCCATGTTTACTACTCCTCCACTCCAGCTCTGACGTCGATCTCTGGCAGTGTGGGAGGGATCGGAGGAATCGGCCTGCGAGGCGGCCACGGAGGGCGGAGGAAGCAGGTGGCCGTCGTCGCTGTCACGGCTGGCCATGTCGGAGGGGAGGGGGGCAGAGACGTTCCGGTTGGACAGGGGGACGCTCAGGGAATTTGTTTTGAGGTGCTGGGTAGAGGCAGCATGGCGGAGAGGAGGACCAGCGGGCGGAGAGTCGCTCTGGGGAGGGTCTGGCTGGAGCTGTGTCTGTGTCTGTGTCTGTGTCTGTGATTCCTGTGGTGGTTGTGGTTGCTCTTGCGGCTCTTCAGAGTATGGAGGGGGGTTTGGCGGGAGGGAATCGCCGTCTGCGGAGGGCTCCTTGGAAGAGCCCAACGAGAACAGCGACGACAGCCGCCGGGCCGACTTGGAGGGAACAGACAACATTGTTCGACGTTACAGTGCCACTGAGGGAGCAAGGAGTCGAGCCAGACGGTGGCACATCGAGAGAGCGAGCGGTCCAGCCAGCAGAGCGGACGACAGGACGATGACGTTACAGTGGGCAGGACAGAATAAAGAGACAAAGCATGCCAGAAACAGCAAAAGTACAAGGCAGAAAACACAGCTGGGTATGATGCAACGCAGAACAGGAAAAATGAAGGAAAAGTGCCAGGAATACGAGGAGAAGAAGAGGAGAGGAGTCGAGGGGAGAAAAGAAAAGAAGCGAAACGGGGGGCGAGGCGGCTCAAAACTAGTCTCCCAGCGAATCGGGACTGGCAGGGAACACCAACTCCACCACAACGACGATGCGTGATGCCGCGATCTCTGGCCGTCTGTCTGTCTGTCTGTCTGTCTGTCTGTCTGTCTGTCTGTCTGGCTGTCTGTCTGTCTGGCTGTGTGTCTGTGTCTTTGTGTGTCTGTCAGCCCTCAGGTAACGAGTTATTATCCTCTTCTCCGGTCTCTCAATCTCCTCACTGCTCACTGCTCCTGTTCAGGCCCCCTTTCCGCGCCAACGAGGCTGCTGCTGGCGTGTGGACCCGTCCGATCCAGACGATGAATCAAGTATCAGGGATATATTTAGTACCAGATCACCGCCAAAGAAGACTAATGTTCACACTAATAATACTAGTCCTGGCCGGTGAACACTGGTTGAGACTCCAGCCAGTTCCGTGTCAAGGCATCAAATATTCGACATCGACACGGAGGTGCAGGCGTCGCGGTGATTGGCGTGGCAAGACGAGGACAGCGAGAACAAGTAGAGGCTCAGCTGGCTGCCATGCGTCTGAACTAGCCATGCGGTTAAATTTTCCCTCGTCGCTGGACCCCGCAGCCTCATAACGCCATCCCCCACTTCTCTCGATACCGCTTACAGAGTAGTCTAGGTTGCTAGGCCGTCTTCGACCGAGAGAGCACGCCAGGATCCTAAATGTTGGCTGTACGCCTCTGGCCTCCTGATTGGGCATAGCACACTTACATGATCACACAGTAGATAGATTCCTCACTAGTGTAGCAATACAAGAGATCTTCAACCTTCCCACAGGTTATAACCTGGATAGTACATTTTTTATTAAAAACTACTACAATTAAGACTGGAAGGTTCACCCAACTTAAATGAAGGTTCACCCAACTTAAATATCTCATCAGATCTATAGTGTGATATTTGATTATCCAGAATTTGCACATCTTTTGCATTTTTTATACTCATTTTATAATTTCTCATGATGTGAAAATTTTTTTAGACCACATGAATGATTTTTTGAACATCTCACAGGCATATTATCAGTAGATTTTTTAAACTATAACTACCCCAGTAATGTATAGAATGCCTGGTAACATGCCTGATACTCTCTAACTGATGAGTACCTCTAGTACTCATTGCATTATTTTAGCTTACTCTCTAATAAGCTATAGAGCCATCAAGTCTAACATCCAGGCTGCAAAGCCTGCATACCTAAACATGCAGACCTCAGAGCCTATTTACCCTAATTCTATGAAGATTATGAATAATAATATAGGTTACATATAACTACTAGATAGATTGTATAGTATACCTGTAAACTCAAACATCTTAATCACTATAATATAGAATACTCTTATAAAGATGATGACTTATCTCTTTATTTTCACTAAAGCTGTATAGATAACCTCTCTATAGCCTGCTATCTCATATAATATTACTAGAAAGAAATTATATGAGTATCAGAAGGAAGTTCAACAGGCAATTAAGACTAAAAATATCATTACTTTTAATAGTATGAATTATAAATCCTGACATACTGAGATTCTTATAGACACCAAAATTATTAGTATAATTAATATTTTATTAAGAAATTAAGATAAGAGTCTCTCTAAGTAAACTCACAAATAAGCTAAATAATCTATATGATTAAAGGCATTATATCATTAAATTCTTATAAGTCTGCAAGATAATATTCAGGCTGTATTCAGCACTCTAGAACTAAATAATACTATAACTTTATAAGAGAAAATTAATATAGAGTATACTATTTCTCTTACAGAGGAGTACATACTTATTATTAAGAAGTTAATAACTCTTTAAGTTAAGAATATTAATTATATACTTTATTAGTAGTATTTTCACTATCTCACTACTTATCATAGAGAGCTCTCAGTCAGATTAGAGAACATTTACTATGATATATTTCTATTAGAACTTAAAGACTTTTAGAAGCAATTTATAAAGACTCAATTTAACAAGTTCTTTTCTATAGGCTAGGGATAGATTACAAATATTAACATTAATAACCTTATGAAGTAGTTAATAAATTATTATAATAAGAAATTAATTAACCTTCTCTTAAAGAATTCTACTGTAAATTTTACAAACATCTCATCAAATTTAAATTTAAATTCAAACACAAATATTACTGGCTCAAAGAGCTCAAAGGGGAAATACTACAATCATTATAAGATCTCTAAATATAAGAATGAGTAATGCTAGCAGTTACACTCTAAGTAACAGCTAAAATAGTTAAACTCAGATGACTTAAATAAATCAGGCAATTCAGATAAGAATAAGAGTAATAGATCTAGTAATCTTAAAAAAGATAAGAATAGTAAAGATCTTATATTACATCAACCTTCTGTAAATATTATGATGATTCAGGATGAAGTCTTTTCAGTTACATCAGATAATTCCTTAAGATCATAATATTTAGATATATATGCTAGCTTTAATATGACCAGTAAATATCATTTAATACTCAGCTATTAACTATATAAAGGCAACCTCAGTGTTGACATTATAACAGATAATAAGGTAAAGATAGAAGAAATTAGCAATATAATTCTTAAGGTTGAGAATGATGACATTCTACTACATGACATTCACTATCTTTTAGATTTAATAGTTAACTTACTATCATATACATAGTTGGAGGATCAGAATTATAAATTCACTCTATTTAATTTTATACTATTATATTTCATCTGCAGGGCCCTAAATAGTATTATATTCAATACTGTACAGACCAGCAAAGGTAATATATATAAGATCATGAAATAAGAGTTTGAAATCAATGTCAACTATATTAGTAGAGTAGTTAATTATATTGTGAAATTACATGAGTATAAATCTCTCAATTCAGATCAAAAAATTAGCCTCATAGCTGTAGCTACTACTATTACATCTCTAATCCTAACATCAGAGCTACCTTTAGTCAGTAAAATACTCATGGAATAGCATAGAGACCTTAGACACATCCATATAGACACTATTATTATAATGTCTAAAAATCCTCATACAGGCATTAAAATAATTAGCTTAAAATCTAAGTTTTATTATAAGAACTGCATCAAGGTCAGCATGACTTAGAATTTCTCTAAGATCTCTATATCTTAATTAGTTTGTCTAATTAAGAAGATTCACATCAATCTTATAGAGGAAGATAAAATGTTGGATGATCTATCTGATTACCCCCTAAAGTCTTAATAGGGAATAAAATATTACATACTCATGATGTGTAATATAATATATTATAGATAGATATATTTTCTCAAGATAAAGAATGAGGTAGTTGATACTTTTAATTACTAACTTAAATTTATATAAAATATAAGATTTACAGCCCCTACATTCCTACATATAGATATAGACAGTGTTTTTTAGTCTAGTAAAATAATTAATCTAATAATCTAATAAGGGATCAAATAGAAACTAACTACATTATAATTACCACATCAGAATGGAGTCTCTAAGCACAGTATTTATATAGTGATAGAATATATGAGAGTAATTCTCAACTAAAGTAGATTACCTAAGAAGTTCTGGGTAAATATTCTATACATAGTTATAGATATTATAAATAATACTTTAATATCTATAGTTCTATATAATAAGAAGTTCTGGCTGCAGACAGTAGATTTAGTTACCTCTAGCTCTCATATAATTCTAGCATGTGCCCTATTTAATATGCTACCCCAGATGAAACATTTTTACTATATTAAGGTGCCTGCATATACTCACTTACACAGCTCACAGAAGTTAGCAGATAAACTGTCTCCTCACATAAGACTATATAAATTAATTGAATTCATTGAGACCTTAATTTTTCAGCTCTGAGACTCTAAAGAAGATAAGATAATCTTCTCATTAGACATTAAATTCAGTGAGAATGATATAAAGGATTCTAAATATAGAATCTACTTCCTGTAGGATCTACTCAACCTCAAGGCCCTTATTAGACTGACAGACAAACCAATTCATATAGAGAATAACATAGAGGCTCTGATTGGCAGCTCAAATAACTTATAAATATGATCTGTGAAGTCTTATGCAACCTATATCCTCTTACTTAATATAGACAGTCTATCCAAATCATTTAAAGATACTATATTAAGACTAGAAAGAGTAGGTAAGTATTGATGAAAATCAATACAGTATGAAATTACTAACTTATAACACTGAAAAATATAGTATCTTATTCCCTGATCTAACATGCTAGTCAGAGAATCAGTGGCACTAGGCTACTAAATATTCATTAAGAAAGACTGACCTCAAAATTCAAACACAGATCTGAATGAAATCTTATGAAAATCTCATTAAGTAATTTATAGTAACTAATTTAAGAAGAGTAGTAGGGAGAAAACCTACATGCCCATTATAACTAACACTGCAAATCATATATTATTTGCAGTTGCTATAAAGCTTGAATGGATGTTATAGCAAGTAGATATTATACTAGCCTATCTATATAATTATCTGAGTAAGAAAATCTATATAAGATAACTTACTAGATTTAAAGATGATACTCTGAATACACTTATTTACACTGTAGGAGAAAGTCTTTATAGTCTGAATCTAGCTATGAAAATTTAATATGACTTTTTGACAGCCTATCTCATTAAATTAGAATTCATTACAAGCTTGCATAACTTTATTCTCTAGTATCATAAGGAAATACCACATCTCTATATAATCATCTACATTGATGATTTAAATATAGTCTCTGAGATTCTAGAGAAAGTCAATTAGTTGGTGAAAGCTCTCAGTGAGAAGTTAGAGGTTAAGAATTTATATAAGCCATAAAAATATTTAGGCATGAAAGTTGATTGCTCACCAGAGGAAATTAAGTTAACTCACTAACACTATATTAAGTAATTAGTAGAGGATTTCTATATAAATAATGCTATTACAATCTGTATGCTCATGAAGAAAGCTTTTCACATTAATGATTTTCTTATTTCTAAGAGTAAAGTAGGTTTTATGAAGTAATATTATCAATAGAGTGTAAAATGCATTTAATATCTCACAGTTAAAACTTAGCTTAATATTATGTGTGCAGCCTCTCTACTTGAGTAGCATAGCTTCAACTTAATTCTAAAATCATGAAAGACATTATTACATGTCATCTGATATCTCAAAGGAACCCTGAATATAGACCTCTTTTATAGATGTCATACAGTTAAAAATAGTTTAATCTTTAGATTTCTAAATGACACCTTACTACACACATACAGACACTGCATTCCTTCCTTTCATTACCATCATAGCTAGTTAGTAAGCAGAGTAGACTGACATAAGATAGCTGTGGATCTTCCATAATTCTAGAAGAAGCAAGCTTATTTGACATCATTTTCATAACCTCCTACATTATCATAGTAAATAGTAGTATGTCTGCAAGTTCAATAGGTTAATCAAAGAGCTACAATTCTTATCTGTAAGTTTTTACTAGGCTAACCCTCTCTTCACTAATAATAGACCACTGAGATGTCTGTGGAACTAACCATTGAAGCTATCTACTTCACCCACTAATTAACTATTTATATTACTAATAAAGGCACTTACATTTCTCTCATCAGCATGCAAGTCAAGTTAATAGCTGAGTACATCACTGCAAATACAGATTGTCTAGAGCCTCCTCCCAAGTCAAATACTCTACTAGAAGATCAAGTTAGGATGCAGAGCTCCAGTATTATAGCTACAGAGAAGAGTTTAACTACAGGATAGCTAGAATATTCAGCAGACTGAGTAATAGATAAAGTAGCTTTTAGAAGTGACATCAGAAGATTCATAAAAGATATGAAATACCTACTAAAGAACTCAAGCTATAAAGTCTATATTAAATCTTGTACATCTCAGATGTCTACATTTAATACCACTGAATCCTCCAAAGCTCTCTCAGTCTTACCATCAACTGAAGAAACAACAATAAACAGATGATTCAAATAGGAATCATCAGCTAATATAGAAGTTGCTGAGGAAGGACCAGAAAGAACTGCATTAAAATGAGTAGTAAATATATCATATCCACTTAGTGCCTATCTTCTAATGATTCAACAATCAAGACTGATTACTCAATTAGGTAATAGACTATCTCAACTGCTAATAGAAGACACTGAGTTATCTGCAGCTGCTATTACTAGCTCAGAGCAATTAAAATAAACTAAAATTCTCTCTATTTTTCTTCTATCTTCTTCTTTCTTTTCCAACTGCACCACTATGACTTCAGCCACAGTCAACTCAATCAGTAATAATAAAGACATCACAGAGAATCCATAATATTAATATTCTGAGTCAACTATATCATTAATAATAATAAGGTTTTTAGATCACCTACATGGCTGAATACAGCTATCTCAGTGAATCAGTTTATAAACACTATAACACATCTGCTGATCAGACCAGTCTAATATTACTCAGAATTTAACCTCAGTATATTCTTCAAGAAGATGCTTAATCAGTTCTCCCCATTAACTGTTAAATATAATTAATAAGAACATAGACACTCTGACCTCTAACAGCTTGATTCTCCTAATCATACAGAATAGTAATGAACTCTCCACTGGGCAAATATGCATTATTATCTAAATGATTAAAGAGACTCTATGTGAGTTAGATATCAGCAACCAGAATAATAGCCCTAACTCTAATAGCTACTAGCTAACTCTGAACTCTAATGACTGCCAGTTAATACTGAATCTGAACCTGCTAGGAACCTCAGTTCACAACCCTAGTTCAGCAGTAACACAGTAGAGTTAGAATACTAATAGAAACTCTGCTGACTACACCCTATACACTGGGAATGCTTTGTGGAAGATTACTGATATTAATATATTCTAGCCAGACTCCACAGGCATAAACAATATATAGGATAAAGATGATAAGACTTACTACTACAATATATTTAGCTTTATGGCCCAAGTACAAGTAGCAGCTCAATCTTAAAACACTATAATCATAAAATAGGACCTACTGATCTGTTTCTGTGGAGCTACTAACACCTAGTGGATCTCAGAAATCAGTAATATCACCCATTACAGCCTGTTGAATCACCTGGACAGTGCAACCCAGATATATAAGGCATTAGAAACATATTTTCACATGCCCCCAAGTAAGTCTCTAGCAAAATTTGAGAAAATGTTTTACACTGTATAGGATGCAAGGAATGAAAAGTCTGTAGCTACTTTTACTACAGAACTAATATATGCTACAAAGTATTATAAATATTTCAATAATGAGGACATTCTTGTGCTCTACATTTAGAAGCATCTTGATTTACTCTTACATCTTATGATTGATGAACCTGACCCTGAAACTACCATTAAGAAGTTTATTGCTCAGTTAGTAAAGAAATCAGCTAACTAGGAGGATAAATACTGACTATAGTATCATGAGTATAATAATTGCCCAAGGAATATATAATCTTATTATGACTATTAGCTGAGAACCCAGGATGGCCCAGACAATTACCAGAAGAATAATACTTATAACTGGCAGGATAATTGCATGGATAATGGAAATCCCAATTATGAACTACTAAGTATGCCATGCTGACCCTACAATTAGAACTGCAAGTATAAAGGAGACTATAATAATAACAACTATTAAAATAACAATTATGATAATAATTATAATAATAATTATTGATCTCATTATAGAAACTCTGCATCCCCATGTTAGTATGATAACTGTCAGTATGAGGATCATCATAAAGAAGTGAGAGTCAACTGAGCAGATGAAATAAAAGATAAAGATGACTATAATGCTTAATATAACAATTAATATGATAGCTGCTAAGATGATGATCATGACAACAGACATCCTAATAAAGCTGAAGAATACTTAGACTTTGATAATGACTATAATACCTATAACTATTATAATTATAATATCATCTTTACCTTGAACAACCAACTGCACAATCATATTACTGAATACCACAAAGAGAATGATGAGTTAGCAGTCTGACATATTAATACTTCTCTACTAGTTATATTATTAAAATGCCTACAGGCATACTCACTAGATGGCCTCTCATTCCACTTTTGGCACTATGTAATAGTAAAAGTGTTTGTGGAGAAACTGGATAAGAGGAACAATATATATCTAGATTCAGACTACACTATAACTTTAATAGATAGAAAATGACTTCTAAATCAAGACCTAAATGTTAAGATAATCTAGTTGAAGCCAATTACAGTTCAGAGAATTAATAAAGAATCTATATCATTAGAGATAGTCACCATCTCTTTATATCTACCTATAACACTTTCAGATGGAAAGTCCATCATCACATGTCTATTCATTGAGGCACACATCATTAACAACCTACAAGCTAAACTATTACTAAGAGTTGATAATCTTAGGCTAGAAGGAATCATCTTGGACTTCCCCAACAAAGTTGCCTAGCTCATAAGATGCTGAGAAGCTACTGTCAAGCTCATATTAGCTCTAAAGTTGAACTATCAGAATTATCATTCATTATATACAGCTACTGAAGTAATCATGCTACTGAGAGTAGAGATAAAGATTTCAATTTATATTCATAATAAGAAGATCTTATTAGATAATAGGGATTATCTATTTGAGCTGTTAAACATATAGCTCACATTTTATATTCATGTACTCAACCACACACTGCCATTCATGCAAGTGAGGAATGACACAGATAAACCAGTAAAACTGGCAAGATACATAAGACTGAGATTCCTATAAGAGCTGAAATTTACTAATAGATATCATGTTATAGATGAGGCTGCAACACTAGTAACCACAGAATCTTCATAAAAGAATAGTCAACTAAAGGTTATTCAAAATGGATAGAATGAGATTATCCTACCCAACAGTATTATAATATATTATAAGAATGAAGAGATAAAGAGAATATTTACAGACCTAGTTATAGAATTCAAAGATATATTTACAGATCATAGTGGGTTTATAGATATTTCACAGAACAAATAGATGCATATCTCTCTCAAAAAGAATATAATACTACCTAAGACAGCAAAAATATATCCAGTGGGTTCAGAGGACTGCAAGTGCATAGACAACACATTCAATAAGCTACACATACAAGGAAGAATGAGCTGAGTAAGGACACATACCTACTTAGCTTACCTAGTATTTATTATATGGTAGACAATATATTATAAAGGAAAACCCATGAGAAAGGAACAAGTCATAATGAACCTGCACACACTTAATAAAGCAATCAAACTGAATGTTTATCCTACCCTACTACAATCAGACATCCTCTACAGCTTAAAAGAAGCCAAGTTTATAACAGTTGGAGATACCATGAGTTTTTTCTATTACTAGTAATTACACCCAGATGACCAGATCAAAATGGTAGTAATGATGTACTGGGGATAAAAAGTATTCAATATTACTATAATAAAATATATAAACTTAGTATCTTACATTTAATGATAAATAGACAGACACCTTGCAGATCTAAAGAAATTTGTATGTATATATATCAACAACTTAGTTGCCTATTCAGAAATATAGAATCACTATGTTACTTATCTATATAAACTCTTTTAATGTCTACATGAACTCAGCATCATTCTTAACCTAAAAAAGATATATGTTAGATTTCCCTCAGTGCATCTCCTAGGTCAATATGTCTCCAGGCTAGACTTATCCATCAATGAAGAGAAGTTAAAAGCTCTGGTAGACATCAAATTCCCAGTAAAATTGACATATTTAAAGAAATATCTGGGCCTGATAAGCTAGTTATACCAGTACATCCCTTAGTATGCTCATCATACAGACCTACTATAAAAAAGAAAGATGAAGTTATTAAAGGAAGGACCATTAAAGAGCATTAAGTACAATACTTATATAGTTATAATAAAAGTAAATGGAACTTCTAAGGAGATAGTAGCATTCAAGAACATCTAAAGTATCTTTAGAATCTAACTCTTTCTTGTGCATGCAGACCACCTGTGCACACTGTTCATAAATATTGATGCATTCATAGAATACAGCTATAATGTCATGCTATTCCACATTAAGAACTTATAGCCAGCTCTAAAGATAAGGGACTACACAGTATCTTCACTGTAAGAACTAGTTGAGCTAATTTTATTTCTCAGCAAGATATTAACCTCAGCAGAACAGTGCTACTAGCCCACAGAATTAGAGATTACCTGTTTTATATAAGCTATATGTAAGATGTGTCATCTTATGGAGGCATCCACCAACACAATCATCATATATATAGACCACAAACTCATACTGGGCATTATTAAAGTGACCCACCTCAAAATGACAGTAATAGACCAATAAAACCTACAGTTGGTCCAGGCTGGAGCCTACCTACAGCAGTTTTGAATTAAGGTAATTCATAAGCCAGGACATCTTCATCTTATACTAGATGTACTGTTTTGTCTATCCAGTGCAAATAAGGTAGTAATGAACATAGATGAATCACTGAAGGAAATACAAAATATATATCTCATTCATGTGAAAGAAGATAGCAACATCACTACTAACAGCTATTACATGGAGACTCTAGTTGAGATGTCTGATAATTTCTGAAGACACCTCAGGGATAGATATTCTAGGGACTCCAAACTATCTCATGTCATGAAGGTTCTTAAAAGGAATAATGTAGCTAAGAAATCATCAAAGCTTCCATACAAGCTTACTAATAGCATTCTGTACCACACATGTGATGGCACAAGACACCTGGTAATTTCAAGAGCCCTGCACAAAGAGATCTTTAACCTAGCCCACACCTCCAACCACCTAGGATTTGATTGGACCTTGGGAAATCTGCAGGATATAATGATATACTACTGCATGATGAAGCTGCAAAAATATATTAAACACTATTCAAATTGTTAGATTAATCAAATATTATAGTACAAGTCTTACAGATAATACTAACCCATACAGACTATAAATGTATCATATGACACAGTAACCATCAACTTCATACTAGTATTATCAGATGGTGAATGTAATATAGTGATGTCTATTACATATAAGTTCTTCAAATAGGTCACAATTATCCCTGGATGATTTAACTATGATGTGGAGAATTGGGTAAAGGCCCTACTTAATTATCTACTACTGGCTGACTGGGAAATCCCACACAAGATTATTTCAGACAGAGATCTTAAGTTTCTCAGTGATCTCTGATGAAATCTCTTCAAGCATCTGAATGTCAAGCTTCTCTACTCCACTGCATATTACCTATAGATAGATGAGTAGAGTGAGAGAATAAATCAGACTGTACAAATCACCTTATAACATACTATCACAGCAATGGAAAACCCTCACAACTAGCTATAGAAACTACTAATAATTACCTTTCATCTCAATGTGGTGAAATCCACCTTAATGGGATACTCAGCTCACAAGGCTATATATAGAATGCTAGTAAACTCACCAATCATAGCACTTATAATAATATCATAAATATAAGCCTTCAGTGTGAGACAAGACATTACTCTAGCACTAAATAAAGTAGTAATAATTACTAAAGACTACTATGATCAGCAACATCAATAAAGAAACTTTCAGATTAGGAATAGAGTCCTTCTTCATTTACACTACAGCTATGAGATACCAGCAACAAAAATAACATAAAAATACAATAATTAGTTCATAGGTCCCTTTAGAGTACTTAAGCATATTAGGTCTCTTGCATATAGATTAGAACTACTGCATACAATGTGAATCCATCTAGTTGTCAGTGTAACTATATTAGAGCTACTCCCACAAGTAAAGAATCTATATAAATGCAAATATCCCAAGCTACTATTAGTATAATTAGCAGGCAACAACAGAAAACCCATCTACAAAGTAGAAAAGATCATAGACAAATAACCTTCACATGGAAAGACCTAGTACCTAGTCAGATAGAAAGAATATACTATGAAGAATAACCAGTGAATAAATAAAGAGGATGTCAAAGAATTAAAAGAGCTCATTCAGAATTATGAAAGAACATACTCTATCAAAGCTTCTAAGAAGTAAAGGTGTTGAAAAAATAAAGAAAGTAAAATATCTCTGATAAGTGCACATATATATAGACATATAGACACTTCATAATAATAATATATTTATATAATATTTAACAGCTACATTACAACTACATCACCATAATAATAGACCATCTAGCATATAACATTTAAAGCTCCTATTTATTCACCATAGTAACACTTCACATAATAATATTGATAACCTCCCTATCTCTTACATCCTCTGCAATCTATACAATAGATGCTATAGAGTCCTCACACCCTACATGACAGCAGCCAGACAAAAATTCTCAGTACTCAGTGATGATAACTTATTACTTCCTGAGGATCTATAGCATCCCTACTGCAAACTGGCCTTACTAGCATACCATCAAGCCTCTGATGAAGAAAAACATCAAATAGAAAAGCATATAAACTGATATGAGACTATAATATAAATACATCACTGTAGTCACAGATATAATAACCTGGGATTAATAGGATGCCTGGTTGACATGCTATACAGACTGAGTTGCTATAGACCCTCTATATCACACAGCCTTATCAGATAATTCTTATAATATAATATTAATGATTGTGAAGGGCTACACCCTTATACCCTATATCTATAGCTCACCCAAACTTCACTCAATCTCTGACTACCTAATTGGACACCTCTGACTGGGCCTTCATATAAATATTTATCTGCTCTGACCTCACATAATTCCCTTCTATTTATATTGCATGATCTTGTGATTCCTTTTCCTTTTTTCTTCCTTTCTCTAGTGATTACAATCTTGATTCTAGTGTATAGCTTGTATGATCTACTTATCAGAGTGCATCTGTTACATTTTGTAATTACTTGCTTGATCTCTTCTTAGAGATCCTTATTATATTTGCTCTCTAAATGTGATTTGCATGTATAGTAGATTCTTCCAAATATGACCCATGCATACAGCAAACTCTTCTAAAATCTGAAATACAGCTTGCCCAGCTCAGCTCTGCTGGACAACATGTTAGTGAAAGACCCTAAAGCCCTGATGGTCTGTATTGATATCTTATAAAATTTTCCTCTGAACTTTCCAAATCCTCTAAACTCTTCAAATCTAAATAATCTTTTGAATCCATCATGAACATAAACCCTCTGCATGAAGACAGCACTCCTTCTCAGAGCCCTGATGCTGAATTCCAAAACTTTATTTAATAGCTTATAAATAAGATCAACCTCATCACTGAATAAAATCATATGCCTGTACTGACTTCAGCTCCTGTCCTGACTCCTGCTCATCTGACTGCTCCCTTTGAGGACTTCCTGAGATACCTAAAAGAAAGGCTTGCCACTCTTGAGAAATTCACAGGTGAATAAGTCTCTGAATACCCTGCCTGGTACCTCAGTGCAGAAGCCAAAATTACTTTGAATGGCCTTATAATTGAATCTCCTACTAATCAGACCTGATACATCTATATCTAACTCTCTGGTACTGCTATCATCTGATTTCACTCTTAGATGAAGGCCAATACTAAACTCATTCTTATAACCTCTAATATCATTCTTAACCAGCTTAACATCCTTTTCTCCAACCCTTTAGTAGCCCAGAAGGCTCTAACCTGACTATACAGTGTTCATCAGAAAACCAATCTACTCTCTGCCTTTCTTCTGAGATTCAATCAGAAGATCCTGAAAGCTAGTAGTCAGCTATGGGATGACACTATTAAGAAGGCTCTATTCAAAAAGGCTATCAAGTTCAAACTCCTACAGCAGACTGTTACCTCCATTAAACCTCCTATGTACCTTGAATATTATATAAAGCTCTACAGCATAGAGAATAACCTATCCAAGATCAAAGCTATTTAGGGCTAAATTCATGGTGGCACCCCTACTATCTTCAGGGAGGCCTTCCCCAAGATCTCTCCACCAAAGGACTCAAACACTATGAACTGGATACCTACAGGGCCTGCTCACACAAACACATTCTGTGTCCCAAATATGATCACTGCTACTATCATTAACTACTATGCCTGAGGTGTCTGCATTAACTGCAATAAATCTAGGCACAGAGCTGCTGACTGCCACAGAACCCATGTTCCCCCAAAACTGCCTATATAGTCCATAAATGTACAAATTAAGCCTGAAGAGGAGGAAGACTTCAAAGATGTCAAGTTAGACTTGGAAAAAGACTAGCTTCTATGTGAAATTGCAAGTAGAAGCTCTCAGAGTTAGATAGAAAGACCTTTGAGAAGAAAATGACTGTTTCAGCAATCCTTATACCTACTATAGTTAATCATTCTTTTAATATGAATGCTATGATAAACAGTGATTACTATTACTATTTAATGATTCATCCTTGCATGGTTAATTATTATAACCTTCTGTGTATCCCAATCAACCCTCAAAAGATTGAAGGTGTCAATGGTGACACAGGCAGCTTTATATAAAATATGGTGAAGCTTAATATTGATGTTGGCAGATTTCTTCAAGAAAATACCTATACATATAAGATTGAGAATCTTCTATATGACTTCATACTAGGCCTATCATAGCTGTCTGAACATCAAGCTCTTATTAATGCTTGCAACTAATGTGTTGTATTCCCTGGAGGCATTCATATCTCTAAAAAAGATATTTATAAGACTACTGACCTTCATTAAATCTCTGCTAATATCTATGACCTCCTCTGAAGCTGCAATTAAAAATTTAAGTTCTAACCTCCCATTGAAATCTTCATTACTAGCATGGCTGACATAGAGAAGGCTCTCTTATAACTCTCTAAGAAGTTGAAGATCAATCCTGCAACAGTCCTCCCTCTGTAATATCATGAATTCCTCAATGTTTTTAATTATAAGGCTACTAAGAAGCTCTTACCATTCCACAGTGTGTATGATCATCATATCAAACTTGAGAAGATAAATGATAAAGACTCTCAGCCACCCTAAGAATCACTATACAACATATCACATGATAAACTACTTGTACTTCATAAGACCCTTAATGACCTTCTGAATAAGAGTTTCATTTAAGTTAGTAATTTGCCTGTGAGTACATCTGTGCTCTTTATAAAAAAGCCAGGTAGAGATCTCTAGTTCTGTGTTGACTATTAGGGCCTTAACTGCCTTACTTAAAAAGATTATTACCTACTATCATTAATTAATGAGACTCTCAAATAGATTGGCTGAGCCAAGTAGTTCATAAAGCTAGATATCATTTCTGTGTTCTATAAGATTCAAATTGCAGAAGGAGATGAATGGCTAACTGCCTTTTATATGAGATATAATCTATTTAAATAGACAGTCACCCTTTTTGGCCTTATAAATGCCTCAAGTACCTTCCAGAAATACATTAACTGAGCCTTATAAGACTATTTAGATGAATTTACTTCCATCTACCTTAATGACATCCTCATCTTCACTAATAGATCCCATAAGTAGCATTAGGAGTACATTTGAAAAGTCCTTACCTGCCTTCATGAATATAGTCTCCTAATTGACATTGACAAGTCTGCCTTTAAAGTTCAAGAGATGACCTACCTCAGCTTCATTATAGAGACAGAAAAGGAAGTCCATATGAACCCCAAGAAGATCACTACTATCCTCAAATGAGAGGCTCCTATAATTATAAAAGACATGTAAGACTTTCTAGAATTTATGAATTTCTACTGATACTTTATTTAAGATTTTTCTGACATCATTCAATTACTAATCAATCTCACACATAAAGATCAGCAGTTTCAATAATCTAAGAAAGCAGATAAGATATTTACACACCTTAAGTAAATGTTCATCTCTATTCTGATGTTCATCACATTTAACCCTGACTACTTAATGATAGTTAAAACAGACTCTTCTAGTTATATTACAGGCAGTACTCTCATGCAATGAGATGATGAAAGTATCCTGCAACTCTGTACATTTATATTCAAAAAGCTCAGCCCTACTAAAGTCAACTATAAGATCTATAACAAGAAACTCCTTATTATTATCTGATGTCTAGAGGAATGGGACTCTGAACTCTACAGTGTGAAAGACTTTGAAATTGTCACAGATCATAAGAATCTCTGATATTTTATAATAACCTACAAACTTTCTAAATGCTAGATGTGCTGAGCT
The DNA here is from genome assembly GCA_032988165.1 of Emmonsiellopsis sp. PD_33. Classification (NCBI taxonomy): domain Eukaryota; kingdom Fungi; phylum Ascomycota; class Eurotiomycetes; order Onygenales; family Ajellomycetaceae; genus Emmonsiellopsis; species Emmonsiellopsis sp. PD_33. The sequence goes on from JANTQF010000326.1 coordinate 32,162, forward strand.
GAATTCCTCAGCCACTTTCATTTTATAATTTATTATCACTCTAGCACAGAGAACTCCATGGCTGATACTCTCTCCCAACATGAACAGAATATACCTTCTGAAGACTTCAATGCCTGCTAAGTAAACTATAAATAGAGACTACTAGATTCATAGATTCTTAAAGAATCTAAAGTAATACCACACAGAGTAATATATATCTCACTCATTATCCTACTAATTATAACTGCCTCATTCCTGCTCTAGAGACTCTGGGACACTACTACTACCTCTAATAAATACCTTCAAATAATAACTTAGGTTATCTGAGATAAAGCTTGCTGTTTTCTGCCTGAACTCCAAGCCTATATTGATATTACTAAATACTCTGTAGACCCTGACTCCTAACTATACTTCCAGAGGAGATAGTAAGTTCCTGATTCAAAATCATTATGCACCCAAATCATGCAAGAAACTCATAATTCTCTGATGACCAGCTATTCAGGCCATAAAATACTCTACTGAATTTTATCCTAAAATTTCTATTAGTCTGACATGTCTTAGAGCATTTAATAGTTTACTCAGAACTGTAACATCTACTAATCTATCATCACCTAATAGGACTACTGTTAAGGTTTACTCAAATCTTTTCTAATCCTTAAACATGTCTGATGTGATGTTACCATCAATTTCACAATAAACCTCTCTATAAGTGACAGCTACAAGAATATCCTTATTATTATTAACTATCTCAGTAAAGGTATTATCCTTAAACTCTGTGTGAAGATAAACATACCTGCAGTGGCTAAAGCCTTCCTCTAAAGTTCATTTTATTACCAGTATGATCTACCCCATACAATTATCTCAGACTGTGAAACTTAGTTCATCAGAGCTGTCTGAACCTAAATCTATCAGCTCCTCAAAATCTTCTAATATCTCTTAACTACCTATTACCCTGAAACTGACAGCAGCACTAAACATATAATCTAGATAACTAAGAACTACCTCTAAAAGTTCTATTTATATGCTCAGGACAACTAGAATGAACTCCTCCCACACACTGAACTTACAATCAATGGCTGTGATACTATTAGCACTAATGTCAGCCTATTTTTCCTCTTATATGATTATAACCTTAAAGTCCTTAATCTTATCAAATCATCTGAACCTTCTACTTTACCTCACAATCTGATTCAAATTGTAGATACCATCATCTTGAAACTTCAGCAAGCCTGCAAGTGAGCTGAGTCCTTCATGGCCAGTACCCAGCAAGACCAACAGAACCATATGAATGCCTACTAAAATCCCACTGAACACTACAAGATAGGTAATAAGGTCTAGCTAGACCTCTAAAACATCATAACTAATTGCCTGTCTTACATGCTTGACTATTAATATGCTAAGTACACTATCATTGAGATCCTGAGGAGTTATAACTACTATCTTGACATGCCATCTAGGATCTATAACATGTTTCACATGAACTTGCTCTGCAAGGCCTCCATCAATCTGTTCTCCTTGCAAGAGATGACTAACTAGCATCTATCTGACATTATCAGGAAAGATAATAAGGTAGAATATAAGATTAAAGTCATCCTCAACTACTATTGCTGTAGATGAGAATTCCAGTACCTAATGAAATAACTTGAATATAAGATCTCTTCATGAGAACTGACCTTTACCCTGTAGGACATTACTGCACTCACCCATTATAAAGAACTGCATCTACCTAATAAGACTTCATCTATACCACACTGCATCTAATTCTCTGAACTCTCCCATCTGCCCTCCAAAACTGAATAGGAGGGGATAATGTAAAGGGCTATACTCTTATACCTTATATCCATAGCTTGCTCAAACTTCACTCAATCTCTAACTGCCCAATCAGACACCTCTGACTGGGCCTTCATATAAATGTTTATCTACTCTAACCTCATATAATTTCCTTCTATTTATATCATATAATCTTGTAATTCCTTTTCCTTTTTCCTTCCTTTCTCTAGTGATTACAATCTTGATTCTAGTGTATAGCTCATACAATCTACTTATTAGAGCATGCCCATTACAATGATAGTCAGCAAACATGAGTATGATATATTCACTGCCATACAAATATTACTATTGAAATAATTCTAGACATTATATACTCTAACATATAAAAAGCAAGCAACTAAGGACTCTACATACAGCCACACTCTGCCCTATTAAAGTATATGAATGAAGTATCACCATTTGACCTGAACTCAGACAATCTACCACTACATCTGGAAAATCCATACTATAACTTCAATAATAAATACTACAAACACAAAACTGAAGTAGGAAAATATTACTTTAATAAAAACATAGAGATCAGACAAACAACATAATACCTAATACTCAATAATAATATAAGCATGATATCAGGGAACATCCACTGCTATATAGAACTATTCCTCTTTGAAATAACAAGTTAATTCACCTAATACCTTGTGAAGGACATCCTTAATGAACTTGAAGATGAATGTATACAGCAAATAATCAAAATTATTTACTCTGAATATAAACTACTACAAACCACACATAACTGCAGCTGATATTCACCACCACCAGGCCAGGAAGCATCAGATAGTAATGTGGACCCCTCAGAGTTTGATGTAAAACACTCCCCCCAAAGGGAGAGGGTACATATTTCACACACAGGTAGAGGTGGAACAACTAAAAGCTATATTAACACTGTAGACCTCTTAAGATACAGGATCAAGTCAGAGCTACAGCATCAAATGAGAATAAACATGTTAGCTTCAACATATTCCTCCTCCTCCTGCTAGGTAACTACACATAACTTCAGAATAACTAATGAAGACATACAAAACCATATTATAGATACTAGAAGAGAAGTAGAAGGCATCTATATGAGATAAATAGTTAAGACACTATATTCTAACCTTCTCATTAAGAAGTTTTATTATAACTGTGATAGCCTGAGAATCCTCAAAGCCAGATGTGAGCCACTAAATAGCAATTTAGATCTAATAGAGTTTAGAATTCAAGATAAGTACCAACAGCAATACATACAAGCTCTCAGATGGAATAGTTTTGCCACAACTACCAAAGAAATTATTGACTACCTCAGATTGACCAGATATGAAATGGAGACAGAGATCATGCACTATAAAGATGAAATAGCAGGATAAAAAAAGAAGACTATCATCCTGAAGACCCTAAAGGGCATAAAAGCTAAAGTCTAATAGTAATAACTCATACCAGAATCATCCCAGTATCAGCAGAAGAGATGTCAGGTTTGAAATAAAGCATCCCTATCCTCACTTCCTTCTGAATCAGACTCAGAGGAAGATGAAAATGAACATGAAGAGGATGATCTATTTATAGATGATAATCAAGAAATAATAGACATTAATGATGAAGAAACTAAAGAAACTACTAACAATAAAGATACTTAGAGTGGGGATGAAGATGATCATAGTGATAGTAGAATCTCCCTACAGCAAGATGAGGATAATGCTCTGGATTTCAAATTAATATTTGATAAATTACATAAAAAAGAGGGAATAGATGCTATAAAGACTAAGAAGCTAGCAGCTATCATTATCATGAAAAGTAAGCTATCCATGGATAAGATATAATCAGCAAACTCAAAGCTCCTTACCACACTAGCCAGACAGAAAATGTGGATGAATGAACTAGGAACTACTATCCATAGAACTAATAAGTAATAGAACATACTATCCAAAAAAGAATCTCAATGCAGACACAACAAGTAGAAAGAAAATCAGTCTTCTATAATATTTAAAGTGGGTAATACTCTATATTTCTCTGAACTAAAAATATGGCTGAGCCCTCAACACAGATAGAACATTGAAGGAAATGCTCTAAATGCACCACCCCAACTTGTTGAACCTATTCTATATAAAATGATGATAGAGATGATAATGGATGATATCTTCTCATATTATATTACAAATCAAAAGATAGATAACATCTTAGAGATATATAATGATAATGAACCCATCTTCATCTGCCTACATGCAAATTACCCAGAATGGGAGTTTTATAATAGTCTAGAATGTCATCTATAGGAATAGTTTATTCATTTTGATAATAATTTCAGTTCCCTTGAAAATCTCACACATGAGGCAAAAGCAATGCAACTTGCCTAGAAGCAAGATCTCATCCATGTCTACAATGAACATTATAAAGCTATAAACAAATAATATAATAATGTCCAGACATGAGAGATTAAAGTACTGCAGAATGAATGACAGAAGAACAACAAAAATATCTTCCCATCTAGAATAACCTAGGATGATGTTAACAAGGCTATAGACTAACTTCAGTATAATATTAAAGATGAGAGACTCAAGAAATTAAGAATCATCTAAATTAGCTATCCTGAAATCATCATCATCTCTGCAGAGTGCAAGCTACTTAGTGAATAAGTTTACCATACTAAGCTCCTTCTCCTGGAAGCCCCACATTCAACACATCACAATCTAGATACTTTTATTTTGCCTTAGTTAGATGCTTCCCTCTGCCTGCCTCCAACATGTGGAGATGCTGCCTCTTTGGCAAAGTGGTTTTATTTATTTTCCTTATTTTTTGCCTCTGACTTGTGGAGATGCCACCTCTTTGGTGAAGTAGTTTTTATTTTATCTTCCCTATTTTCCTTCATATGTGGAGATGCTGCCTTAGCAAAGTTAGTTAGTGAGAACACCAATTCTTTTTCTATACCTCAATACTCTACTATATACATATAGATGCCACATTCCTTTCTTCTACCACCATCATAGCTAGTTAGTAAGCAGAGTAGACTGACATAAGATAGCCACAGATCTTCTATGATTCTAGAAGAAGCAAGCTTATTTGACATTATTTTCATAACCTTCTACATTATTATAGCACATCTACCTTCTCATTGAATACATAGATTCTAATTAAGTAGAGCTATTAAATAATAATTAAAAATCTACATCTAGCTACATCTTCAAGCTTATAGGATCTCTGATATCATGATGTTTCACTAAATAAATCTATATATCTCTCAGTTTAAATGAAGCTAAATATATTATATTTAGTAAAGTAGTTCATAAGATGATATGAATCTAAAATCTCATGTAAAAGCTTAGATTCATAACTACATCTTTTATATAGATCTATATAGATAATAAAGGCATCATTAACCTCATCTAAGTTACTATAATTATAGTCTATAGCAAGTATATAGACATACAATTCCACTATTTATAATCTTAGTTGAAAAATAGTATTATCTCACTAGAATATATTTTAACAATCAAAATGACTGTAAATAATCTTATGAAGCCTCTGGATATAGTTACATTTACATGTTTCATTAATTTGCTAGGAACTCTGGTAGGAAATGATGGAAAGTAGCAAGTCTAGTCATGTATCTAGGTTTTTTCTGCTGTCTGGCAATATTTTGTTGTTTTTCAGTGTTTTTTCATGAGATCTACATACATAGCTCTACCTGAGGGGGGGTGTTGGCCATACACCTCCAGCCTCCTGATTGGGTGTAGTGCACTTACATGATTGCATGATAGATAGATTCCTTGCTAGCATAGCAATATGAGAGATCTTCAACCTTCCCACACTAAATAGCGTCTAGCTGAGGGCTAACCCAAGCAAGTCTGCGCCAGATTAGCATGGTCCTGTCCTCCGCGGCCTGATCTATTGAATCGAGTGTAACCGGCTTCCAGCAAAGGAAACATAGCAACAGTGCAATGGAATAATGTCACGAAAACCAAAAAAGCATCGAGATCGATCCCCGATTTCGTACTGAAGAGCGGAAGCCATCTTAGCACCAAAACCTATTTCTACATGCCCGCTAAGTCACTAATAAAACCTTGTTCATCCTTGTCTATCAGCCCTATCCTCTCGATCCCCGTCTTCAATTAATAACATGCCATACGGACGAACCAAGGCCATGACAAATTAACAATGCATCCATATATTATATTTTCAATCCCAGTGCCAGCCACCCCCCACGAATGGCGCCATGTCAGAGCCGGGATCTGCACGCCCGCCCGAACTTGACCATAATGAGTTGGATTTGCTACTAGTTAATAACCAGGGTCCCCAAAAAAAGAATTTGCCAAATGACCCCTGGAGCACTGCCCAGCTGCGAAATATTACCTCGTTCCACATGGGCTGTTTGACCAAACTAGCCTGTTTGATCCCCGCCTTGAATCCAGAGAGAATGATGCCATGCATCGCTTAAAAGCCAAATGGGCTCTTGCGAGATGATGGATAACTCCGCAAAGCGACTGCGACAACAAAGCCCATAGACGGATTTTTTGGATTTGTTGATTACTATGAATTGATGCTTGCGGCAGCCACACTCATCTACGACGATTCGAAACAGTCGGATAACTAATCACCAGCACTTTGGTCTTCTTAGTACTATTGATAGTGACACCATCTCCCGCGGTCACTGGCCGAGGAATCCATCGAAGCAACTTGAAGCAAGGTACGAACATCAACGAGTCGTATTTCCCGGCATGCAAGCAGGCTCGAGAGCTAGTTATATTTACAACATATCGAGCCACTTCTCAATACAGCGGCAGGATGAACGGGAAATGCCGACGAACAGTCTACAGACCACAGAGTCACAGACTGTTTCAAAAAAAAGAAAATAAGATAGGCCGGACTAGACATATCACGGCCCCACTGAATCGCTACTTGGAAAAGTCAATCGCCGGCAATTCGGATAGACTTTTTGATATTTATTTATTCGTTGACCAAACAGGCTAACTTCCGCACCAATCCGAGAATCGGCGGACCTTGGACGGGTACTCCGTACAGAGCTTATTATTATTCGCGCTTGGCGTGGAGCATATTTCATTGTTATAGGGAGTGAATGGGGTTTGAAATAGAGCCCTCATCTTCCTTTCCGAGTCTAAAAACATAGAAGAACATATCTGCCTGAGGCAGCGTTGAAGATCGAAATCAACAATAGCTCTGTCTCTGGTTTCTCAGCGATGATATCATCAACGTCCAAAATATCCACACCCAGGAACCACAGGAACAGTCCGGAAATTAAACCAGCCAATGGCGTCAACCGTGGCTCAGATAGCCCATAACTCTGCTCCATCAGCCGGCTAGCAAGTCAAGCATCGCCCAGCGCCGCCCCAACAGCGCCACGCACTGTGAGAGAAAAAAAAAAGAGCCGTGAAGAATGGGGGGCGCAGCAATCATCAAATTCTCCGAAAACCGCCCGCAAGTTTGTTTGCTTGAATTTCACCGCTCCCGGGGTCTTGGAAACCCGCAATCATTCACCCGTTCCCAGTTTATGTACTCCGTAGTGACACGTAACCGGCGGACATAAGGTTATGCGAAGTCGCGCATCCATACATCGCTGCCTCACAACCACCAGACAACCCACCCCCCGCCAATCCCGCCGCATCCCCCCCCCCCCACCCCCCCCCCCCTCCCCCCCCCCCAACCCCCCCCCCCCCCGCCCCCACCCCCCCCCCCCCCCCCCTCCTACACCCTCCCCCCCCTCTCCCCACCCTCCCCCCCCCCCCCCCCCCCCCTCCCCCACTCTTCTAGCCGATACCATCACTGACACCACATATGCGA
>JANTQF010000327.1:0-39644 GCA_032988165.1 Emmonsiellopsis sp. PD_33
GGTGGGGCTATTGGTCGCAGTTTTTTTTTACTGTTCTCTTGTTGGTTAGCTGGCATTTTCATATTTTCTTTGTACATTTTTCCCCCCTCCCCGACCCCTTCCCACCCCCCTCCCCCCAGGCAGGATAAAAACGCATTTTTCCCCCCCCCCCAAGCATTTTGGTTTCGGATTTCCCCCGATTCACCAAAGGGTTTTTTCCCCTCCCCCCCCCCCCCCCTTTTTTTCCCCCAAGCACATACTGCTAGGAAACCAACGGGATTATTTGGACTCGGATAGAGACTAGAGAACTAGACATAGAGAAATCATGATAGAAAGACTTAGAACTGCATTGACAAACATCATCTCTTGTGCCCTTTTTCCTTTACGTTGTGGCTAGTTTTTTCTCTTTTCGCTTTTGGCCATTGCGGGAAAAGCCCATGTTTGGCTCTCACGGCAGCACGGCAACTGGCAAAATACCTACCGGTTTAATCTAGGTTTATATTGTTTTTCACTCTTCTTCCCCCCCTCCCCACTCACAATGAATGCCTTTCCGTTCCTGATAATGCGCCGTGTAAATAGGAAGGGGTTTATCTACATGCAGCAGCAGGGAGAGAAAGGGAGCTACACTTTCCATGCCGCTAGTTAACCACCAGCTTTAACACTGGTTATTCATTTTGTTTTGCTCATATTTAGCTACCTTAACGTGTTGGTTAATCTTTATTACTTCCGAAAAACAGGGGAATATAAAGATTGATGAGTGATGTACATACAATCTACATACTATATGTATAAATATTGAGACGCTACATGGAACACAGCACACGAACACATATATAACCCAGATCGAACAATCTTAAATAGCTAGTTACCCCCCCCAATACGCCAGTTAGCTGATAAGAACATCTAAATGATAAACATACCTCCATACCTCCATACCCGCATCCCCTCTCCCTGAGCCTTAACCTTCTCTTGGCAACCTTAAAAGAATCTTAACCCAACCAAATCCAACCCAACCCAATCACCAACACAGCCCTGGAGCTAAATTCAGCCCAACCTAAATCTGAAACACACTTAAAAGCCCCTGATTTCCCTTGGGCCTCTGCTTGGCATGTTTGTTTGTCTTTGGCGAATGATGGCAAGGCTGCTTGTTGGGTATCTTTGTTTGTGGCTGTTTTGTGTGCTGTCTGTGCATTGGGAAATGCATGCTGATTGAAGTAAGGCTGGCATGTCATGGTATGGGAATGATGCCTTCAGTATGCCATGCAGTAGTTGACAGGACAAAGGGCGTATTATGGCTGGCATTTATACTCGTAGTTAGTGACTCTATTTTGGGTGTTTGGTGTATTGTATAAAGTGGCCCGAATAAGATTGGTCTAGAAGAGCTGAAGAAGGACAAAGAAAGAAAAGAAGAAAAGGGATAAAGAGGACTTGATTGTGGTTTAAATTGGAAGGCTATGTACGTACATAGCTGGAGATGTTTATAGGATGTGGTGGGGGGGGGGTGAGATCTTAGATCTTACATGTGATGATGGTGATGATGATGGTGGTAGCTGATACATTAAGGTTTCAATCAATAGCTAAGAATAGTAACTAGTTAATTATGTAGCTGATTAGTTATATCACTCAGTGCAGGGCTGCTCTCTTTATGTCACTCATGTTGGCATCTGTTTCATGCTTGAAAGGACCAGCCAGGTGGTGAAGTTTGATTTGGCTGTGGTGGAAAGTATATCCGTAAGCCCGTATAAAAGGCTGGCTATTCATGTGCATTCTAGAATTAATACTAGTATGTAGCTGCTCTGTTATCCCTGGTTATAGATTACTTGAATTATAGTTAGTAGACAGGCGGTTCATAGATGTATGTAGTTTAGAAACCTGGGATGGATTTCCATCTATGAGAACTATTTCTTGAAAGGAAAGTAAAGCCTGCTCACCCTGAAAAAATCATGAGATTGGCCTGTTTATTTGAACATTATTATTTACCTCTTAGCTCTAGTATATAGCAATTAATCCCTCTTATATTCCTGGCGGACAAAATGCTTGCTGATTGATGCTATGCAGACACAAGAACCAAGCAACACCATCAATCCACACAAAGGGCCATGGCCTCTTTATTCCCAAACCACATCCATCACAAAGCACGGAGTCTATTTCCATTCAGCACGCTATGCTACCCCTCTTTGAAACAATAGAGCCCTCTCTTTACCAACTCCTGCTGCCAACCTTCGTTTCTCAACATCGCCAATGGGAGTGCGGGATGCACCGGTTATGTATGGAATGCTGGGATCACCCAATCAGACGGGCGGCAAGGCAACAAAAAGAAAAAGAATCTTTTGGAATGGGAGGGTGAATACCTTCATTGTGTGTGTGGAATTTCATATTCTGTACTCTGTATGACAAGAAATTCTCCAGGGACACAGGGTTGAAATCTTCTTCGCCCCTCCTCTTGTCCCTTGCCTAAAATCTTAACCCCTTGCAAGGGTTAGGTTGCAATGTAAAGAGTGACAGGTGGTGATCTTTCTTTTCAAGAAATAAGTAAAATTTCACTGCTCTCCACTTTCTGTAGTAATTTTCTTTTCCTTTTTTCTTTTTCCTATTTAGTTATTTAGCCTGGCCAGGAAAAAAACACGGCGACGAAGAAGCTCGGAGGGATAATACATAACCACACGGTAGATTATGAAGCCAGCTATGTTACGCATAAGGGGTAAAAACAGGCGGAGGTATTTGCTTATGATGACGGCGGGCAAATAGCAGCACATTTTTTTTTTATTCTTTCCCCCCTGAACTGCGCGTGGGGAACACGAGGATGTTTGATTATCCGCTCTCCCCCCTGCGTGGCTTTGCTTCACCGTCCTCATCTGCTCTTGGAGTTCTGGATGCTGGACTTGACTCCCTTGCGGAGTGTATCTGTAGGACTGGCAGTAAGTAGAAGGATGGATAATCCGGTCTGGACATTTGTTTCCAAGTTTTCTCCTGGCAGAGAATCCGCAACGGAGCAGGGTAGGGGAAATTGCAATTGGCGCGCATGTTCGACCAAGGATGTCTAGTGCTGCCACGGGGGATCTGATCTTGTTATTTCTGCGCCGCAGCATCAGCAAGCAAGCAGGGAGGGTGAAAATCAGGACAGCGGCATTTCCAGTTTCCCAGCAGCAACAGACCTAGACCACTGCAAGCACCAGACTCAATCAGCGTTGTAGCTATCCTGGCGCATACCTGGAGGTTTGATGCTCCGGATAGCCAAGTACCGGTACCTGTCACTGGGCGGCAGAACAGCGGTGCACGAGGTACCAGTACCTCCGCGTGCTAGGCCCAATCGGGGGTCTTGGCGGTAAGCCCCCTACTCCCGCCCAACTCTCTTTTTTCCCCGTCGACGACCACGAACCTCTCGACATGACCTCGACCACCACGACGACATCGCCGGCTTCTCCTCTGCTGGCCTTGGATCTCGCTGTCCGGTTCTGAGTCGCCCCGGCCAGCCCCCGCCCATGACTGCTCCTCCTTGCCGTGCCTGACGAGGTCGCTCACACCCGCCATTGTCGTGCTCCTGTTGGCTTCCTTGCTGCCCGTCTGAGCCCCAACCTCCCTCCCTGCCTCTCGACATCTCGCATCTCGCATTTCGCATCGCCCCTTTCGCATTCCCCTCCCGTTCCGCTATCCGATTCCCCACGACTGCTATCGGATTGCGTGTCTGGCAAAGTGTCCAATGTTCCCTCTGTTTGTGTCTCCATTCGAATCTCCCGCCGCTGCCCCGTGGTCGGATTGCTAGCTTGGCCGTGGTTCAGGAACGCCAGTCAACCCTGGGTCCGCAACAATCCAGGAACCACCCTTATTTCTATCCGGTACTTCCATCCTCCTGAGCCGTCTGTCTGGCCATCGTCTGCCGCCCGTTACCCTATGACTTGATGGCTATGAATCGGCCCAATAGTGAACTGACAGAGCATGTAGAGTGAGCACCTCCATCCTCATTCGCAACCGTACGCTGGGCACGATTTGCCCGTGACGAAACCGACCCATCTCCTTTGCCCGACGCTGCCACGCTCTGACGACCTCCGCTGTCATTGACATCGCTATTTAAACCCGTCACCTCCGTTTTCCTACCCGTCCTTTCGCTCCTCCCCTCCTCCCCTCTTTCCGTCCTGGTAGATTAATTTCACGGGGACTCGCCTCAATTCTCTCGCCATGGCGTTCCTTTTCAAGTCAAAAAAGCACAACCAAAACGGGCCTTTGCCTGCGGCTACCAGAAACATCCATACATCAGAAGGAACGGCGACCGGCTCGTCAGCCGTACCGCCCAATGGGCTACGAGATCGTGATGGTGGGCCAGTGCAGTCGCCTGGGAGCAGCGTGAATAATTCTTTGAACTCTTTGAGCGGGACAAACAGTCCAGATCAAACAAGAACACGGAGGGATAGGGCGGATTCAGAACCCCAGGTTCGTTCTCCCAACTATTTTCAACGAGGATATCCGTCCACCTCTTTTTTTAATCTGCCATTGCTTTCTACCACTTTGGAATTGTGTGTCGCCTCTACTAACATTCCCGTCTTCAGGGTCCCCGGGGACAGTTACAAAATGGAAGTACGCCCTCGCCCGCCCCTAACCCTGCTCTCTTCCCGTGGTCGCAACGTCGAATGAACTTCCCCACTCCGAATCCCCGACCGTTCCCGCGATATGGCGCCGCCGTTAATTCCGTTGCATCGAAAGAAGGTGACATTTACTTGATGGGTGGACTGGTGGATGGAGCGACTGCCAAAGGAGATTTATGGATGGTGGAGAGCAACGGAGGCAACATGTCCTGCTTCCCGATAAACCCTGTAACAGAGGGTCCTGGTCCCCGAGTTGGCCATGCAAGCTTGCTCGTTGGGAACGCCTTTATCGTTTTTGGCGGAGACACGAAAACGGATGAACATGATACCTTGGATGATACACTGTACTTGCTTAATACCTGTATGCCCCCATGCCCCAGCCCCCTAGCTTTCCAATCTCGCTCCACGGAATACTCACTACTCATACAGCTTCTCGACAGTGGTCTCGCGCCGTTCCACCCGGTCCTCGACCTAAGGGTAGATACGGCCATACTTTGAATATACTGGGCTCTAAGATCTATATCTTTGGTGGTCAAGTTGACGGCTTTTTCTTTAATGATTTGATTGCCTTCGATCTTAATGCACTTCAAAACCCCGCCAACAAGTGGGAATTCTTAATCCGCAGCAGCCATGACGGTGGACCTCCTGCGGGCCAAATACCGCAAGCTCGAACGAACCATACTATTGTCAGTTTCAACGATAAACTTTACCTGTAAGTCTTGACTTGAGTCATTAAATAATAAAATTAATACTGACGTTACTAGCTTCGGTGGCACGAACGGAGTGCAATGGTTTAATGATGTCTGGTCCTATGACCCTAGAACCAATCTGTGGACCCAGCTAGACTATGTTGGATTTGTACCTGCAGCCAGAGAAGGACATGCTGCTGCCATAATTGGTGATGTTATGTATATCTTTTCGGGCCGGACTGAAGAAGGCACGGATTTAGGCGATCTCGCCGCGTTCCGTATTCCTACCAGGCGATGGTACTCTTTCCAGAACATGGGACCTTCGCCATCCCCACGCTCCGGTCATAGCATGACCGCATTTGGGAAACAAATCATAGTCCTCGGTGGTGAGCCAAGCACTGCCCCGCGAGATCCAGAGGAGCTTAGCCTGGTCTATGTCTTGGATACTGCGAAGATCCGATACCCTAGCGAACAAAGCCCCACATCTCCAACAGGACAAGGACCTCGAAAGCTCGGACCCCCTGATCGTCAGCCTGTATCCGGTCGTACATCACGCGAGGCACAAAATCCAACGCCAGATCTACAGGCACGCCGGGGACCACCATCAGGTCGTGATAGTGCTGCTGCAGGACGGCCTGGCGAGTCGAGTCCCGCCCCTGGCCAAAATTCCCGCCTACCACGTGCATCCATCGCTCAAGCACCAGCTGGTCCACCTCCCCCAGGGCAAGCACCGACTCCCAGGGGCCCTACCCCCAGCTCATCAGGCTCTCGAAGCAAGCCACCTAAGGGAGAAAGAGGCCCCGTCGCGCCCCTTGAAAACCTCAGGGGCGTTGGTAACGACAGGGATAGGCAATCGCCCGTGATGCGGGATGCGAAAGTCAATGTCTGGCCAGGACGAGAACAGAGTCCCATTGCAGCAGGCCGGCGCACACCAACCCAGCAGTCTTCTTCCCGATTATCTGCCAGAGCTATGGAAGCTGGCGAAGCCGCGCCACTAGTTGCCCCATCGAGACAGCGTTCCCTTCGCCAACGGCACCAAAATTCGATCGATAGCGTGGATGACTCCATCCTTGGTAAGGGGCCTGGTAGCGTCGATGGATCAGAGCCAAGGAGTTACAGGAATTCTAGGAACTTTGCAGACGAACCTCGTTCACCGCGACTTACACCCCACCAGGAAGCTCTCATCAAGGAGCTTGAAGCTGCCAAAAGCCGTAACGCTTGGTATGCTTCGGAATTAGCATTGGCACGCAAAGCAGGCTACACTGCTAACCCTCCCAACCCTTCTGTTCTTGACCAACGAGGACTAGATACATTCAAAGAAGAAGATCGACCGTTAATTGAGGCATTCCTTTCCATGCGATCAGAATTGGCGAAAATGCAAGCAGCGGTTGACCGCCAGGCAGCCATTGCTTCCAAACGAGTAGCCGAAGTGGAGCATCAGCGAGACGCTGCTATCAATGAAGCTGCCTTCGCTCAGGCGCGGTTTGCAGCACATTCAGGCAGCCAACGAGGGACACCACAATCAGAACGTAACGGCCGCGATATTGATGACATGAATGGCGACCGATCTACAGAAATAAGTCGTCGTCTAGCTATTGCCCTGGCCTCTCAAGCAGAAATGAAAGCGAAGGCCGATGCATTGATGTTAGAAATGCAGGAAGAAAAGAAGGCCAGGGATTTGGCCGAGGAACTTCACGAGGTTACAAGTAAGAGACTGGCAGAATTAGAAACGCAAAACAGTAATTTCGAACTCGAGAGCCTGCGGACTGAGCTCCATCATTTGCAATCAGCATTCAGAGAGGAGGCTGCTCTCCGATCTGAAGCTGAAAGCTCCCTGAAGATGATTCAAATCGATAAAACCGAATTAACTCAGGAACTGGAGGATGTCACTAGCCGCCTAGAAAACCACGGTACCAATATTGGTTCTCTTCGCGAAGCTGTCACTGCTTCTTCTGCCAAAGCCGAGTTGATGGAGAGGCAGCTGGAGGAAGAACGCGAGCACCGCGAAGGCCTCGAACGCAAACTCCTACAGTTGAGAGCGGAGCATGAAGAGAGAACGACAGAGCTGGAAAATGCTACCCGACGACTGAAGGATGCCGAAGAAATGGCCGAAACCCATGCCCGGGAGGCGGAAAGCCACCGAGCAGCCTTCATGGCCGGCTTGGATCGTGCATCGTCCGTCAATTCTGATCGCGCGAAATCGCTTGCCGATCAACGGGTTGCCGCTCTCCAAGAGCAAGTCGATCGTGCTAATGAACTCGTTAAGACCAATCACGAGGCCGCAAATGATGCCTCTGGAAAACTTCGAGGGGCAGAAGAACGCATCGCAGGATTGGAACAATACCAGGAACAGGCGAGCAGGGAGGGCTTGCAGCTCCGTAGACAGCTCCAAGCAGCCTTGAAAGAGGGCCAGGCGCTTAGCAACGAGAACCGAGACATTAAGGCCCAACTGGAAAGCCAGCAGCGCGACGCGAGTGCTTTGGCCATCCAGCATGGCGCTCTCAAAGAATTACTTGGCGAGCGTGGCATAAACGCCGAAAACAGAAGGTCTCCACTGTTAGATTCACCTGGATCCCGATTCGGAACCCCAGAGCATGCTCGTCTCCGCGAACTGGAGCAACAGCTTCAATCAAATCTGAAAGCACACGAGGAAATGAAATCATCGTTTGAGCTCAGAGAGCAGGAGGCTGATCGCGCTTACCACGAGAAGCTTGAGCAGCTGGAAAACGATTACCAATCTGCTGTCCACTATGTCAAGGGAACAGAGAAGATGCTGAAGAGGATGAAGGATGAGCTCTCGAAATACAAGTCCCAAAACTCCAAGCTGCAGAGTGAATTGGAGGCTGCTCTCAAGAAGGGTGACTCTCCTTCCTTATCACAGGAAGCTCCCGCCCAGTGGGAGGCCGAACGATCTACTTTGCAGCAATCCTTGACGGAACTTCAGTCCAAGACCTCGTCTTCGATTTCTAACCTAGAAAGCCAGCTTGCGAAACTTAGAGAGGATTTGACAGCAGCACAAAAGGATAGGGATCAGAGTCGCTCCGAACAAGAAAACATCAAGGCCGAGTTGGACAATATCGCGGAGAAGAGTCGCTCCGACCTAGAGCAGCTGAAGAAGGAGAATTCCCTCCTCGAGACCCGCGCGTTGGATGCTGAGCAAAAGGTTACCATGCTTCTTGATCAAGTTGAATCGTCAGTCACGAATTATCGACGCCAATCTCAGCAAGTGTTGTCACAGTCCAACGGGCTAAACCGCACTCACAGTAACGCTTCAAGTAACGTCGTTGCTGGTACAGGTGGTCGACCAAGGGCAGATAGCAATATTTCTCAAGACGACTCCTTCCTTGTTGATCACCGTGGTTCTTTTGCTCTGGATTCCCTTGCTAGCGAGCTCGACGCCCTCCGAAGCCACTGGGAAACCACAAACCGAAGTTACCGCCTGAGCACCCAGTTCGACTTTGATCGAACGCCCACGAAAGAGACATACGGCGAAGCTGGATTGAGCGATAGCCTTGCGAGTTGGCGGAAGCGCTTGGATGAGGAAGAGGCCCGATCCTCGACGCCTAACAAGGCTCCCGCAGCTGTCCCGCCAAAGGACAACATGATCTAAATTATCGCTCGTTTCCGGCAGCCCGACTAAGACAGACCGGAGGTCTGCACTGGGAGGTCTTGAAACCTGTACTACTTGGTTGAATGATGGTTTGGCGGAGTAAGATGTGCCCTCTGATACCCTATACACCCGCAAAGCAGTGTTGCCTGATGGCCTGGAAACTTGCAATATATTCCCGCTCTTCTTGTACTGATTTGAAATTGCTACTCCTTTTGTTTTTCGCCCGTCCGCACTATTATACTCTTTCGTTTCTCTATTCCCTTCGTTCACTTTCTTATTCTCTTATTCTACTATTACTACTATTACTTTTATTTTCTCTCTGTTCCTTTTATTCTTTTTATCGCCACTTTTGTTCTTTTATATTGCCTGATACTCCTTGCTCTTATACCTCTTTCTCTTCTCTTTCTTTTCTCTTCATTTCTCCCCTATTCTCTGTGTCTATTACTATGATTATCTGTACCCCTTTTTATTGTTCATCTCTTCTGCTAGACAGGCCAGGGATAACACTACGGTATATATATATACGTATATTTGAGCCAGAATTCTTCGGTTGTTCATGTCCTATTTTGCATGCTTATCATGTCGTTTTTGACCTTGGCGGACTTTTTTCCTCGATTCTTTTTGGAATGAATGAACTTGGATAAACCCCGTTTCCTCTCTTTACTCGCCTCCCTCTCTCCTTTGGATTTCTGATGTAATGGTTTTCATTATGGTTACCCGTCTCAGACTTCGAACATGTTTGCGACCACTGCGATATTGACGCTCCTTTTTTTGGTCCTTTTTAATTGCCTTTGGGAATTATTGGAATGCTTTCATTTGTTTACCTTCCCCCCGTTGGTTTGGGGGGCTTTTCAGTTACTTGCCTGGATATCCTTGCCTTTTTCTTTTCATATTTTTGGAAATAGTATTGTCTATCTATCTAGTTAGTTATTTGGGGAAACTATGGAAATACTTTTTTGGTTTTATTTTGTTTGATACGGGTTACATTTTTGCTTTTCGGCCCCTATCAGGCTGTTCTGTGTGATCTCGTTCGGAATTAGCGCGGGCGGTGGGAATGGTCTCATGGCTGTTTGGGTTTGGCTAATGTTATATTTCAGGTCTGGATTTGCGAGGACTTCGGATCACGCATAGATCCCGATGTCGCCCTAGAAAATATTGGAAGGTAAATGTTCTGATTGATTTACTATTCAACGGTACGATTGGAGTTTTTTAAGGCCAACGACATTCAACAAGAATCTGATATTTCGTTAGGGAATCTATATACAATACAGGATAGCAAAACTCCAGCCGAATTTATCGCAATAACGACAAACACCAAAGCTAAAAGCAAAAGCAAAAGCAACACCTGAACAACCCCTTAATTTGTCTCCTGAATCGATCTATATCTATCCACTGAACCCTTTGCCAAAAACTGCTCCTTAACCACCCCATTCACCTTTGCCTCCTCTCCGCCCTCAACTCCCCAAGCACCACCACCCGGTGTATGCAAAACAATCCGATCACCCCGCCCCATCTTTACCGTCGCCTTTGCACCAAGACTAACCACGCTCTCCTCCCCCGTCTCCCCATTCCTCCTCACCCACATATTCTTCCCAGACGCCCCTGGCCCACCGCCCTGCAAACCATACGGCTGATGACTCCGGCGCTCCGACAAAATCGAGCACTGAACGGGGATCAAAAACTCAATATCCCGCACCACCCCATCACCACCGGCGTGCGCACCACTACCACCAGACCCTGCTCGCAAGGAGAACTCCCGCAGGATACAGGGATACCTCTTCTCGAAGACCTCCGGATCCGTGATGCGCGTGTTTGTCATGTGCGTATGCACACCACTTTGTCCAACCCACGACGGCCCGGCACCGCTCCCGCCCGCAATTGTCTCATAGTATCCAAATCCATCAACATGTTCACCACTCTCAGTCTTCCCACCCGTGCCAAAGGTGAGGTTGTTGCAACAGCCCTGTGATGCGGCGCAGGCGCTGAATGCCTTTAGCACTACATCAGTGATGCGCTGGGAGGTGAGGACGTTCCCACCAACAACACCAGCGCCCTTGGACGGCGAGAGGAGCGTGCGGGGCGGAATGCGGATGTCAATTGGGTTTAGACAGCCCTGGTTGAGTGGGATATCTGACCGGACGAGGGCACGCAGGCAGTAGATGATTGCGGAATGGGTGATGGCTGTTGGCGCATTGGTGTTTCCAAACACCTCGCAGCCCGTACCGGCGAAGTCAAAGACGGCCTCGCCTTTTTCGCCATCAATGGTGATGGTTAGTTCGATAGGGGTACCGTCGTCCATGCGGTCGATGGCATGCAGCGTGTTACCCATGGCAGTCGCAGTGGTCTTGAGCAGTTCACGCACCGCGATCTCCGCCGTGCTTTGGATCGCGTACATGTACGTGTGCACCCGCTCGAGGCCGTATTCCTTGATCAGCCCGTTGATCAGCGCAATGCCCCGTTGGTTCGCGGCGACTTGCGCGCGCAGATCGGACATGTTATCCTGCAGACAGCGGGTGCCGGAGCAGCCTTCGTACTGGGCGGGTTCCTTCAGGAGGAGCTGGGTCATGCGTTCCTCGTTGAAGACGCCGCCGCTGACGAGCTTCTCGGCCTCGATCGCTGCGCCCTCTTGCCACAGCTCTGTACTCGTCGGCGGCATGGAGCCGGGAAGACACCCGCCGATATCTGCATGGTGGCCGCGCGAGGCGACGTAGAAGACTATCTCGCCCTTGTCGAATACGGGGGTTATGACGGTGATGTCGGGGAGATGGGTGCCGCCGCAGCTCGGGTGGTTGGAGACGAGCACGTCGCCGTCTTGTAATTTGCCTGCCCAGTATTTGTGCTGGTAGCGGACGGCGAATTGCATGGAACCTAAGTGGACGGGGACATGGGGTGCGTTGGCGACGAGGCCGCCGTCGGGGGAGAAGAGGGCGCAGGAGAAGTCGAGGCGTTCTTTGATGTTTGTTGAGACGGAGGTTTTTTGCAGGGTTCGTCCCATTTGTTCGGCGATGGACATGAAGCGGTTGCCGAAGATGGAGAGCTGGATGGGGCTGATGTTCGTGGTCGAGGCTGTTGTGGCGGCAGCGTCGATGGCGGGGATTTTCTTCTTCAGGTCGATGACGACGCAGCTCGCGAGGATGCTTGCTACGGCGCCGGGGACGAGGACGATGGTTTGTGTTTGGTCGATGATCATGGCCGGGCCGTGGATCTGGGAGCCCTTCTCTAGCTCTTCGAGTTTGAAGACGGGCGTGGCAACGCGGCCATGCTCGGCGCCGAAGTAGACGTCTGTGAGTTCTTTGGCGTCCGTTGCGGCGATGGGTTTGAGGGTTGCGTTTTTCATTTGCATATAGGGGCTAATCTCCTCCTGTCTCGACGAAGAAGCAATGCTCCGCACCCGAATATCATCCACGAGAATCTGCTTATCCTTGGACAAGAAACCAAACTCGATTTGATGTCGCTTGTTAAACTCAGCATCGAAATCCCAATCCTCGCCCTTCAGAATCATAAGCGCCGTGCTCGTACCCTCATGGCGCATATTCAGATACATCTCATGTCGAATGTTGTCCCGCGAGAAGCCTTGTGCTTCCAGCTCAGAGGTGGAGGTCTCAGC
The DNA here is from genome assembly GCA_032988165.1 of Emmonsiellopsis sp. PD_33. Classification (NCBI taxonomy): domain Eukaryota; kingdom Fungi; phylum Ascomycota; class Eurotiomycetes; order Onygenales; family Ajellomycetaceae; genus Emmonsiellopsis; species Emmonsiellopsis sp. PD_33. Next base: position 12,466 of record JANTQF010000327.1, read on the forward strand.
CAACGCCTCTAGCTTCGATTGGAATTCTGATTGCGTTGCGGCGGAGAAGACGTCGGAAGCAGGCTGCTGGACCTCATGGACAACATCTGCAAGAGCCATTCCGTACGCGGACAAGATGGAAGAGTACTTGTGGATAATGACACGGGAGATTCCTAGAACAGCTGCGACAGAGCAAGCGTGCTGGCCTCCCGCACCGCCGAAGCATGACAAGTGATGAACGGACGTGTCGTAGCCACGAGCCTCGGTCAACGCACGAATCGGGCGCGACATGGACTCGTTGGCAACAGACAAGAATCCCAGTGCGACTTCTTCGGGGGTAAATTCATTCCACCCCTTGGAGCGCTGCTCCTCATTGATTTTGCTCGTCAGTTCTGTGAACTTTTGCCGCGTAATTTCGACATCTAGTGGCTCGTTCTCCTGCGGCCCAAAGATTTTGGGGAAATACTCTGGTAGCAGGCGGCCGAGGAAGAGGTTTGCGTCGGTCACGGTCAGGGGACCGCCCTTGCGGTAGCAGGCGGGACCTGGGTGTGCAGAGGCGGATTCAGGTCCAACGACGAAGAGGCCGTTGCGCCAGAAGAGAATCGAGCCGCCACCGGCTGCAACGGTGTTGATGTCTAATTGGGGCGACTGGATTGAGACACCGGCAATTGTGGTTTCGAAGACGTGCTCGTAGACACCAGAATAGCGGGATACTGGGAGAGATTGTCAGAATGGCATATAGCTTAAGGGGGGAATATGTGTGCTGGGAAAATGAGGACATACCGTCAGTGCTAGTGCCACCCATGTCAAATCCAATGACGGGAACGCGCTCCTCATCATCCCAAGAGGTCTGCGCGTAGCCAACAACACCACCCGCAGGTCCAGATAAGATAGCCTTCAGGCCACTGAATTTCCGGAAGTCCACTAAACCGCCATCGGACTGCATGAATTCGCAACGGGTCGATCCAGAGGCAAGGCCGCCTAAGAAGTTCGCAGAAATAGAATCGATATACTCTTTAATGACTGGGGTTAAATAGGCATCAGCAGTGGCGCTCATGCCTCGGGGAACAGCCTTGATCATGGGCTGGAGTTCAGCAGAGATCGCAACAGAAAATCCCATCTCGACAGCGATTTTCCCAATCAACTTCTCATGTGCTGGGAATGTGTACGAGTGCAATAACACCACCGCTATCGATCGATATCCCTCGTCCCAGAGGGACTGTAGATTTCCTCTAATCTTCTCCACATCTGGTTTGACAAGGATCTGGACATATTCCCCAGTGATTCCCCGAACGACATCTTCGGACTCTTCAATGGGCTGAGGATTCGGATCCTCCGCATATCCCTTGAGCGTTACCCGTTCGTCAACCTCAATAACTTTCTCATACAAAACACCCGGCTTTGCAACTGAGAGATCGAAGATGTTCGGCCGCGACTGGTTCCCAATGACCAACAGATCCTTGAATCCCTTGGTAATCAGAAGCGCGGATCTGGCCCCCTTTCTTTCCAGCAACGCGTTCGTAGCAACGGTTGTGCCCATTCGAAGCGATTCGATAGGTGTGAGGTCTAGCAGCTCCCCGCGGGGCAGCTTCTTGTCGGTTGCAATTTCGAGAATGCGTCGGATTCCTTCCGTTGGCGCATCTTTGTAGTTTGAGGGGTCGACGGAGAGGAGTTTGAGGATGATGTCGTTGCGGCCGGGAACTGAGGCGTGGACGTCTGTGAAGGTTCCGCCGCGGTCTATTGAGACTCTGATCCCTTGGGAATGTGTTTGGGGGGGTTGGACGGCCATGGTTGGCTGGATGTGTGAGATTCTACTCCCCCGCTAGGTTGGTTGTGTTGGAAGTTGCTTGCTGGTGTGATGTGAGGTACGACAAGCAAAGCTGAGGGTATTAGAGGCTAAGGATATGAATAGGGAGAGAATGGAGGTGCAGAAATGACAAAGTCTATTGCAGGGATGCCAGCTTGTGCTTGAATTATCAATCATTCAAGTAACTTTGTTATCGGAACCATTTTCCATGAACTCGCAGACCGACTTCCTTGCCCCCACCGGCGCCAGAGATGATCGGGAGAAATTTCCCTTCCATGGCGAAATCCGGGGAACCCGAATTCGACCTCCCGATCAATCAATGGGGTCGTTTGGCGTGTGTTCCGTACTGCCGTAGCTGCGTTGGTGGCTGCGGTGCTGACGGGGAGCAGATCGGTCGAATCTCCCGATCTGATAAGATTGAGTTTCCCATGTGGCGCACTAAATTTAGTTAGCGCGCCTTGTTTTTCGGTTACTAGCTCCCCGACCCTAATGCCGAACCTTGCCCGATGCTTGGGGTTACCGACGGGCGTTTTGCTCCGATACAGTTGGTGGTGAGGTTGGGGAATACCCACTATGTAGTTTCGGGATGATAAGGCAAGCTCCACGGCCAGGCGCTCGAAGATTCATGTAAACCTCCCAATTCTTTCTCCCTGTTCTTGAACATTGATTTACAACGGTCTACAAGTTGCTATCTATACAAATCACGACGAAATTCTAACCGTTATCATCATGTCTGCAGCACACCAAGTCCGCCTCAGTGCCCGCAAAAACGCCATAACATTTACTTCCGGGCTGGCCCCAACATACCTCCAAGCAAACCTCATCTGCCTCCCGTCACGATATGCACAAGACTTCCGCCTCCTATGCCAACGCAATCCCGTCCCATGCCCACTCCTAGCCGAATCCAAATCAGTTGGCAAATACACAGAACTAAAATCATGGATGGCCAACATTGCTGACTCTGCCATCGCCGCGAACCTCGATATTCGAACCGATATCCCAAAGTATATGGTGTATAAGGACGGGAAGCTGGAAAAGTTTCAATGTCAAGATCTGTGTGAGGAATGGACAGAAGACCATGTGGCGTTTCTAATTGGGTGTTCGTTCAGTTTTGAATCTGCTCTTGCAGCTGCTGGGCTCCCGCCTCGGCAAACAGTGATGCAGAGGAACGTCCCGATGTATCGGACAAATATCCCCCTATGTGCTGCTGGCGTGTTTACAGGTGGCACGTATGTTGTTTCCATGAGGCCTTATGCTTTGGATCGAATCGAAGAGGTGCGGAATATCACGCGACCTTATGTCGCAACACACGGGGAGCCGATCGCTTGGGGATGGGATGCTGTTCGCCAGCTGGGCATTGCGGATATTGATAAGCCTGAGTGGGGAGATGCGCCGTTGGCGGTTGATGGGCAGCGGTTTGGGTTGGGGACGGAGAAGGATGTTGTGCCTGTTTTCTGGGGATGTGGGGTTACGCCGCAGGAAGCTGTGATGAGGGCGAATTTACGGGGGACTGTGATGGCTCATGCACCTGGTCATATGTTGGTTATGGATGTGAAGGAGGGTGAGGTTTTGGATAGCAAGTAGGAATTAAATTTTGGAGATATAATGGATGTAGTTTTGGGTAATGTAGATTTATCAGTGAATAGGGGGTTGGCCTTTGGCATCGTTGTTGGAACATGGAGGGCGTGAAATCAATAATATAGTTTACAGGTGGTGAATTTAATTGAAAAGCGGTATATATGTACAGCACACAGGTTTTACTATGTACAAAAACAGAGCCATCTCCTGACCCAGGTCTGGATTTTGGGGTTGCCCTTTTTCCCACGGTTCCGCAAAACCTAAATATGGTACTTGAAATCCAAATCACGATCACCGGTCTTGACCTTCCGCGTATCTTCCATCCCGTTCTTGATCTTCAGCTTCTTGTTATCGCAGTACCTGAGATAAATGATCTTCACTACAATCAACAATTGAGCAACGACCACGGATCCCAGTGAAAAACTGTGGCCAAGGATATAGGGGTCACCGCGGTAGATTTGGCCTGCCACAATGCCCGCAGTATTGGCGATGGTCTGTTGCATTCCGATAGCGGTGGCACGTCGGTAGTGGGGCGCAAAATTGACACTGAGCCAGGTGACGTTCAATCCTGGTCCGTTGTAAACCGCAACTGCACAAAGGAAGGTGGCGAAGAATTTGACGGCGTTGTTGGAAACTGATAGGAGTAGGATATATCCCACCAGGCCGAAGATATTGGCAATGAATACGAACTAAGGAGTTTCCATAATTAGTTAAAGGTAAGAGAGTAAATGATCGGGAACTTGGCCTACCGGTCCTCTAAGTGTCATTCTGTCGGAGAGATAACCGAAGGTGAGGAAACATATGCCTCCAAATAGATACACAGGGACGCTAAGGTATTGCGCCTCGATGCCCGTGTGTCCCATACTTGTGAGAATGGACGGCAGGAAAGTACTGAATCCATATAGCAGGATATCCTGGCAAAATTGTATACCAGCGCTATTTCGATATTAGTAATTATCCCTTGAACGACTCCGTAATCTGGGAATGAAGTACCTGAGGTAAGTTTTGACATCCGTCGCGGCGATTTTGACTTCCTCCCAGCTGAACTCTTCGCTGCCGCTGTAAGCTTTATTTCGCTCCGCTCGAATTACCATGAGCTCCCTTTCTCTGGTATTCAGAAAGTATGCCTTGGTAATGTCGTTTGGAAGTCCGAACCAAACAATGATTGCACAAGCAACACTAAAGACTCCTTCGATGATATATACCCATCTATGATACGAGTTAGCAAACTTTTCCGGTAACTAACAATCATCGGAACACCAACCTCCAGCCAGCATAGCCTCCAATTCCATCCATGAATAGAATTCCATATGCAAGGATACCTCCAAAAGCTCCAGCAAGAGCAGTAGAAACGAACAAGTACGCAACTCGCTTGGCTTGCTCTTCTCTCCGATAGACCATAGTCAGGTACAAGGTCAAACTTGGGAAAAGACCCGCTTCACAGACACCGAGAAGCAATCTGGTAGCATAAAGGCCGCCGATGTTTTGGATAAAGCCGGAAAATATCGTTGTGAGCGACCACACGACACAGAGGCCCGTGATTACATTACGTGGAGTAAACTTCTTGAGCATAAGGGTCCAGGGAGTCTCAAAGGTGACATAGGTAGCGTAGAAGATGGATACGGCGGTGGAAAATTCTTGATTAGAGGCGCGGATATCCTCCGGCATTCCAGCTACTTTGACATTACCTGCACGATGTTAGCGATGAGGCTGCAAAAATGATTATCAGATGAATGTCGAGTAGAATAAAACTGACCAATATTGGAACGATCAAGGAAGCAGCAAAGATAAACAATCATAATCACGGGTGTGATATATAGATCAACTTTTCTCATGACCCTTTTCTCCTCCACAGGGTCGATATGAGGCAGAGACTCGTCATTTTTTTCGATACATCCTGGATCTTGGATGCTGGTGATGGGACCGGCGGTGATGGTTTTCTCGTTCCCAGAGGATCTTGAGGCGAGTGATCCCGACATGCCGGAGATGCTTATTTTAATTCAATCGTCGCGTAGCAAGGATAGGCAAAATAGTATAAAGTAAAGTATACTGAAAAGGGTAGTGTTGACTACGAGTAGGGAGGATTGAAGTATATAAGAATGTTTAGGGTATCGTCAGGGGAGAAATCCAGATGTGTCAATATCTCCGACTTGCCCCAACCCCCCATAATACGCAAAAGGATCCGGGGTTGCCCCTTTTGGTGAAGCTGGGGGAAAATGATCGGGAGGAGTTCCCGACGGCGAAGGGGGTTCGGCGAAGGGGGTCGGTAGCTGCTAGCTGGTACATAGCTTGAATCCCTCATCACGGCAGCTCCATTATTATTTGCTTATCCAGACCGATAGACGAGAATAATCTGATATAATTGGCTAGGGCCTTGCCGAGTAAACGGGCGGAAAAGATAATCTTCCAATGAGATGAACAAAACCCAATTTCCCTGATTCCTTCTCCTATCAACCGATCACTCCACACCATCAGCAAGGCGGAAGAACCTGCGCAGGCAGATAACCCCACGATTGGGGGTATCGGTTCTAGGCTCCTAGCTTCTAAGGAAGTACATATCCGCTCCATGGTACCGGGTTATCAGCTAGAAAAGGCCTTATAAGGTAGTTATTGGGAGACCCAGTCCGCCCGGCTGGGCTTGGGGAAGGAGGAAATGGAGGATTCCGCAGAGAACGTGGCGCCCCAGTGCCTAGTATTCTGCTGTGGGTTTGAGAAGCTTTCGGGTATAGATTTTGTGGGTATCTCTCTTCCATGCTCCAGTTTGTTTCTTCTCCTGTCCCATGGTTAGTCCAGAGTTTCGGAAACAGTCCCTCCTTGGATATATATGAGCAGCGATACCGGACCTATAGCCTTCCTCGAGGATAGGATTCTATCTTCCTTCATCTGCTAATATCGCAATTTGTTCCTGGCTGTCTCACTCCAACCGCATATTGTTGCTGATAGTATCAAAGTCGTGGCAGGATGATGAACGGGTTTCACTCGGCGTAATGAAAACCGCGCAACCGGTTAGTTAGTTAACTACGGTAATATATGGACACTAGTAACAAGCGAGCCAATAATATCCATAGTTTTACTCGGCCGTAATTAGGGCTATTTCTCCTCATCCAACCTCTCCCGTCCCTTTTTCCATAAACAGCAGATAAAGACGGTTTCATATAGCTTCATTCTATTCTAGGGAATCGACGAGAGTCATTATCTGATATGCCACGCTCTGTTTCTTCTAAGTCGGGTGGTTTGGACCACCTTCGCCGGGCCCCTGTAGCGTGAGCCTTGCCGAATCCTTGATGGCATCCTCGTACTAATAAATTCTACCATAGATGCAATTACTGTAGAAGGCGCAAGACAAAATGCCTTGGGGGAAATGACGGGATGCCATGCAGAGCCTGCTCGATTGCAGGCCAGCCATGCTCTTATCCGGACTCGCAGAAGACGGTCAGAGTATCAGAAATGTGAGCGTTCCCGCCGTCTCTCAGAGGCATTGTAGGTCCCTGCTGACAGTTTGCAGGTATCTGATGGACCTAGAAGCTCGAGTCAAATCCTATGAGAAGAGCACAGACCACGGGGGTTCATTGAATGCAGCCCTATCCAAATCACAGCCCAACCAGGAACCCAGCATATCCTCCTCTCCCAACCCAACGTCCTTGAGTCCTGTGCCCGGTAAAGATGATATTGATGACAATCCTCTCACGGAGGAAATAGCTCATCTTGTCCTTAGTCCCGAAGGGCACAAACGTTTGTGCCTTCTCCCCCTTTCCTACTTCTAGACTAGTTGCTTACCTATTGCGCAGGGTATTTTGGCAATTCATCATCAACCAGTCTCGGAAAGAAATTTTTGGACTTCGTGAGGTCCTTCAAAACAGGCCTCGATATTGGCGATGATTTTGTAACACCAACATATAGCAGTGCGAATTTCTCTGTTCGCCCGAATCCGCATAATGTTGGGCCATCAGTCACTTCTCTCCCGCCGTTCCCATTCGCGAAACGGCTATATGCTGCCCAGTATGCGTACATTGGCACGATATTTTCCTTTACTTCACCCGAAGTATTCGAAAACAATCTCCAAGAAATGTATGACCGAGAACCAGATTTAGCTGATAGGAGAGATTGCCTCCTATTATGTCAGATATACATCATACTTGCATTTGGCCAGATGTACTCCGTTAACCAATGGACGAGTTATGACGGGCCACCAGGATTTGATTACTTTCAGCAGGCCATGTATCTTCTTCCAGACATACACGAGCAACCTTCAGTGGCTTTTGTGGAAGTACTCTCCTTGATTGGATATTTTTTTCAAAACTTGAATCGAAGGGACGCTGCCTTCTCATATGTAATGGCCCTATAACCTGTTCTTTTTGTCTAACGAGCTTCAGCTAACATGTTTAAAGATTGGATTGGCGTTACGAATGGCTATATCTCTAGGACTGCATCAAGAAGTCTCGGATGATAGTTTAGACGATCATGCTCGAGAGCATAGACGCCGCTTATGGTGGTCTGTATATAGCATGGATAGGTAGGCGCCCTAGTAACTGCTATTTAATCTATCTCAGCTAACAACGTCATTAGGATTCTATGTGTGAAATCTGGGAATCCGCTCACAATTGCAGATGAAGATATAGGGGTTTTACCACCGTCTCGTTTGGTATGTTTTTTGTCGAACGCACCGGCTACTTGGTCTTTTTTGGGAAGATATCCCTGGGCGAATACTAACAACACTAGCCCAACGAACCAGAAATATGCCCGGCCACCGTTCTCTTGCATTATACGGAATTATCCAGAATTTTAGGGAAAATCATGAAGAGTGAGTTGGGATCCATAACCTTATAGAACCATGCCACTAACGACAAATATAGAGGTATATCGCACCCCTCGAAACACTGCCTACAATCTTGTCAGCTCCGTCCAGTCAATCCTCGCAGAGCTAGCGCAATGGCAGTCAAATCTGCCTCAAGCCCTGCAGTGTGACTTTAATAAGCTCGACGGCCCGATACAGCGGCAATCGGTTTCCATATTTCTACACTATTCGCAGTGTATCAACATGACAGCGCGGCCCCTGGTGTTCAACGTGGTTCGGAAATGCCTTCAAAACCATGAAGTAAATGGTGACTGGCCGGATTGGAGGACTGGGCTTCAGCAAAGCACAATATTGGTTGTCGAGACCTGCATTGCCGCAGCCCGAAATAGTACCGCTATCATGGCTGCGGCATCCAAACAGAATTTCATGGGTACGTGCCGTAATGCTCTTTTCCGCTCATTTTCCTAGGGAACTACTCCATGAAAGATCCGTTAATCTAAAAAATGAACTCTAACAGCAACATATGGTTACATGGATGGCGAACACGCCTTTTCCGCCGCGATAATCCTCGTAATGATCAACGTCGCCTTCCCATACAATGCACGGGACCGCGCAGCTATGAAACTTGCCCTCGACGTGCTTAACGGGATGGCAGAAAGAGGAAATGCACACATCCGGTCCTTGCATAGACTCCTCCTCAGCCTCTGCCGCACGGTGACGCCATTATCCCCCGATCCCTACGACGAGCCAGCAGCAGATGTACACTCATACGCTACGCCTGCCGCCTCTTCCTCAACTTCCGCACCTGCAGCCGTGGGTGCGGGTGTTGCACCACCTCCCCATCTACCGCTACAGCCTGAAGACCCCTTCGCGGTCTTTTTGGCAGCCCAGCAGTCAGCGTCTCCCATACCTATAGGAGCTGATGGCCGTTTCATTGTTCCGGAAGAGCTACTCTCGTTTGAAAATCCGACCGGGGACGCGAGGTTGTGGGAAGAGGGATATGGAACTTTCGATGTGGGGATGGAGTTTGATTGGGCGCAGTGGAATTCATGAGTGGATCGTACGATTGTTTCAAGGCATCCTATTTCTTTTTTTTTTCCTGGCATATACGGGCATGGTTCTATGTGATCATGGCCTATTCCACTTTTCTCCTTTGAGTTCAGCTCCTGCTTGTGTCCGTCCGCTCCGGCGACGTTTATACATGCAAGACACTGCTATACCCCCGCAATTCCTCCCTTGAGAATTCTGTTCTGAGTCTTTTTAGCCGCCACGCTAGCTTTTCGAGGATTCTTAGCCTCAAAAATAGCATCCAGCTCTTCAAGTGTCATCCCTTTTGTCTCGACGAAGAAGAAGTACATGAACCCCAACTCAAAGGTATCCCAGAACACGAAAAATACGTAGAACCAGTATCCGATCTAGAACTTAATAATGTTAACTATCGTATCCTCGTGATGTCGTCGTGGACTGCTCTAGAGGACAGCGGGAGATGAAAGAGTTTTGATTTTCTTCAAAAACAAAAAAAAAGGGGGGTTAAAGGGGCAACAGGGGTCTGTCTTGCTTGCTTACATTCGACAACGCAATCGGTCCCACAAACGTATTAAGAAACCCAGCTGCGCCAGCCGTCAGTTTGAATGTGCCCATGGCCTTTGCACGCATTTTATTGCTGACTACCTCTGCAGGGTAGATCGGCTGCATGGGCGTATATCCAATCGAGAAGACTGCTCCAAACATGAAGATAAACACTATGCTGACTGTTGAAGCTGTTGTGTTTCCATACTCGACGAATCCCGCGGCACAAGCAGCTACCAGAGCTAGGCATATGGCCATCCCTGCTGTAGTGGCCATGAGCATCTTTCGTCGCCCCACTATGTCGTGGAGTCGAGAGCCGGTTGCGGAGAATACCCAGCCGATAACTGCGTAGACGATGTTGAGGATCAATTTGGTGTCGGTGTCGGTTACGCCTACGTTGTTCAACATCAGGGGTAGATAATAGGAGGCGATACTGGGGATATAATTTGTTAGTCGTATCTATTCGCCAGGTTAAGAATGATGTGAAATGTTGCTCACTCACTTGTTCCCGCTGAATTGGCCAAACCACGAGAATGCAATGTTGAGCATGAGTCTGTATCTTGCCGATCGCGTTTCGACTAGGACTTTCAAGTCAAATAAATCTTTCCAGGAGGCGAGATGTGTTTCCTCTAGAGAGCCGATCATCTCCTTCATTTGGAGGGCGACAAGGGGGTGATTTAAGTCGCCATTCGTGTGGTACTTTGCAATGATACCCCTCGCCTCTTCGTATCGGTCTTGAGCAACGAGCCTATGCGATGTTAGCGAATCCCCGTGAGAGAGGAATTATTCGCGCCTTACCACCGTGGGGATTCAGGGAAGAACCTGACTAGCAAGACAACTAATCCCGGACATATCATTTGCAGCCACAAAGGAATCCTCCAGTCAAGGTTCCCCTTATCTTGAAAATGGAGATGGCATCCGTAGACGGAAGATGTTGCGATAATCGATCCCTGAACTAGTCAGCATGCCCTAATTCCCCAGTAGTTTTCGATACTCACCACGTTATAAAACGTATTATATAGTCCAGCAATTGTCCCTCGATATGCTGCCGGAGATATCTCGACCAAATAAAGGGGGGCGGCCGTATGGGCGCACGTAGCAAAGAACGATAACATAAACCGACCTCCGATGAACATAGGCAAATTCGTAGCCATCGATGTAACGATAGTACCAATGCAAACACCAAGGCAACCAAAGAAAATGTGCCATGTTCGACCGTACCAATCAGCCATCCAAATGAAAAGAGCACCGCACATTTGACCGACCTGGAGATATAAGCTACGATACCTAGACAGAGGGGGTGGAACGTACTTGGAAGATTGCAAAGACTATGCCTGTGCTAGCATTGCCATTTTCAGGCAAACCAAAGTATTTGGTGTAGTTGGGTAGTGCATTGATTGATCCCATAAGGGAACTGTCAAACCCTATCAAACAGTATTAGATCCAGGAAGTGTCTTTAAATATGGAATGTTATGACAGGTGGCACATCTCTCACCATTCATCGTCGAACACAGAAAAATCATCCCAGCGAGGAGATACAATTTGATGTATCCCGGTCCTCGTGGGTTCGGCTTGTTAGTAGCCATAATGGAAGCATATGTTTCTCTGCCGGGCTCCAGTCCTTCCGCCTTTCCACTGAGTATGGCATTCTCCACTTCGCTCTTCATACTGCCATCCCTCAAATGGTGCTTCTCCGGGGGCGTACCCTCTGTCTCTTTGGCCTGATCTGCCATAATAATAAAATGTAAGAATCGACAACAGGGAGTAATACAGTCCTCCTATTCTGAGTAGGCGAAAGCTAAGCGCCTTTATAATTCCCGGGGGCAAGACTCTTTATATATGGTCAAGAGACAAGAAATATCGACATCCTAACTCCCCGTTATAGCAAATAACCTTGTCTCCAGACTCATAGTTCCCCGCAACCTCAAGGGTAAGTCCGTCAGCATCGAGCAGTGGAATGTGGGGGTATTTGGGAGAAATTGTTATAAAACGACAGGGATAGAGCAGGCGAACCCTTTCAAAATCCTTCTTGATGTAGATTTTTGCCGATCCGTTTTAGCAACTCGAAATTCATGGGTTTCAAGGACGGATTTGCATATCCTGCTCGGCATCCCGTTTCCGTGCCCCTAAAAATTGATTGGAGTTTAAGGAAAGCAGCCTTAAAAAACACGGGATACTACGCCAGGTAGTCAGCATTGAATAGTACCCCTTGTCTAGGGCTAAAACACAATCATGGCAATCATACCTCAAATTAGAAAGTAATATAGCTCATAGCGAATACAGATTTCTGTCCTAGGTCAATTTGGCATATCTACTGCTATATTTACTGTGCAGCCATCCCAATATTTTCCACGCTCTCCGCCATTGCCATAATTTTATAGCTTAGGTCCGAACTTGCTATCAACATCATCCAAACCAGAAGGTCCATCGAACAATCTCGAGGTCAGAGCGCTAGTATTGATCTATATAAAAGTTAGTGGACAAGTTGTTGGCTTCTTGAAGAGAAAAACCTACATGTTGCGGCCCTAGCTCCTGAACACTACTAACTCCAAGCAGCCTCATGGCAGTCATTGTTTCCTCTTCCAAAACTGTACGGGGTGAAATAGAGTTAGCTCTCTATCGCCATTTCTTGTAGGCTCCAGAATAGAACATACTCTTTAAGACCCTCTCCACCCCCTGCTCTCCGCCAACAGCAAGCCCATAAAGAGCCGCCCTCCCAAGCCCAACAGCTTTGGCACCCAATGCCAGAGCCTTAACCACATCTGTTCCCCTTTTAATCCCTCCATCGACTAGAACCTCAATCTGATCGAAAACCTGTGGACAGAACTTCCTGATCTCAAGCAGCACCTGTACAGGGGTCGGCGTGGTATCCAAAGCTCTCCCGCCGTGGTTCGAAACAATAATGCCCTTCACAGCGGGAAACATAGTAGCTGCATAGGCATCTTCATGCGTGTGGATCCCCTTTAGTACAATCGGGAGATCAGTCTGCGTAGACAACCAACCCAGTGTCTTTTTCCACGTTAGTCCCGACTCCGTACCCCAAAACTGAGGCGGTGCTCCTCCCGTAACTTCCTGCATCTTAAAACGCTCGTCCGCCTCCCGTTTCCCAGGGAAAGGCGCATCAAGCGTCAAAACGAGGAACTTTATCTGTGGAATCTCCCGGATTCGAGCTAGTGTCCTCTCCGTAGCCCGAATATCTTTAAGAACATACAGCTGCCATCCAAAGACGGCATCGGAGCCGGCGCGCACAATGTCGGACGGAGATATAGATGCGTTAGTGGCGATTATTTGCAATGCATTGAATTTCGAGCATGCGGCCGATATGCCCATTTCTCCGGATGGGTGGGCGAGACGAGCTATCGCAGCTGGGGATACATAGATTGGTAGGCCAACCTTGTTTCCAAGGATTGAGGTCGAGAGGGAACAATTGGTGCAATCGACGAAGACACGGGGACGGAGGAGAATGGACCGGTAGATGTTGTTGTTTTCCAACTTGGTGATTTGATCATCAGACGCAGAAACGTAGTATGAGATTGCCTTCGGGGAAAGGCACTTCATAGCATAAGATTCAATTTCGGATATGCTAAGCATAGTCGATACTGGAGGAATAGCGCTTTCCGAGGCCCCCGACGGTAGAGTGTGTCTCGATTTTGTGTCATCGTTCGGAAGTTTTTGTAACGAGTCCGTATCAAAATCGCCCAGAAATTGTTCTGCTGTCAAATATTGTCCCAACAACTCTGCAGGGTGAACGGCGTCAAAAGCAGGAGATGCATCCATTCCCGCGTTTTGCAGAATGACACCCTTTCCCCCTGGATGGCGGGATATAAATGAAGTAACCTGTCAACAATTTTTGAGTATCAGCGCAGTGTCTCTATATTTCCTACCGCCAGAGGAGTATCAAACCTACATCGTAAACTTTCCCATGTATTATCATCCAGCAATCAGCTTGGGAATTATGCCTGCTCACTGTTCAAGTTAGAAATCTGCATTTAGAATCTCGGAAGCTGCGAACCTTCTGACAAAGTCCATTTACGCCCCATGACGAAATTCGATCGACCTGTATATATTCCCTTCTCTGTCATATACTGCTTCCGGATATTAATCTTCCTAGCATGTATATCATGCTATGAGCTCTGTCTCAAGAGAGCATCAATTTTGTCCTCGGTAGAGGCCGGTGATCTGATTTGTTGAAACTAGACAATCTGCCTGCATCCATCAACATCAATTAGACTATTTCAGAAAGCCAAGCTCTGTCCAGGGACACACCTTATGTTGCCGATGGAATAATACTGACTCATGAACATGGAAAACGGTCTCCATAGCTTGACGTTTCTGAAGTTTGCTGACATCAAAACTAGCTATCCCGCGCTGTCATTACTGCGGGGAACGCACCTCTTAGAGCGGGATATTTAGCGCACATTTAGCCGGCCAGGGTGCAGTGCTGGCACGGGATTTGGAATCGTTCTGCTCCCTTCACACCAGCTGTAACCCCGCCTTGCCCCGGAGTGGTCAGGGTTGTGGTTCTGGTTTCGTGGAGCTCCCACATTTGACACCCAAAGGATGAAGTTAACAGGCCCTACAGGCTGCGGCGTCTGTTCCGCTCCCCATATGGAAATAGATAGACTAACTGACACAATCCAAGCTTCCGGCTGTTACACTGCGTATAGTTGACTTGCCCCTCGTCTTTCCAGATCCTGTCTGCAGGAAGTAAAAAAAAAATCAGCTTGATCTCGAAGAACCCCGCGCCCTCTCCTCACCATGCCTCCTTCACAACAGCATCTCACGAGTGGATGGACATTCAAGCAAATAGGTGACAATGACAACTCTACCAGTCCCCGCGACAGCCCACCCGTCCTCAGCTCATGGCTCCCTGTCCAGAAGGTGCCCAGCGAGGTACATATTGATCTTCTAGCTCATAAAAAGTGAGTTCTGCGGGAGACATAAAGCAACTTAACATGGGCGATATTTCTAACAACATGCGCAAAGGATCTCGGATGCATTCGTCGACCTCAACGAACTTTCCGTCCAATGGGTTGCGGAGAAAGACTGGATATACAAAACACAGTTCCGAAGCCCGTCAAAGACAGCTACATCTAGTGGAGTCACAAGAACAGATCTCGTCTTCGACGGTCTCGACACCTTCGCGACTGTTTCTCTCAATGGTGCACAAATCCTAAAGTCGGATAACATGTTCCTGGCCCATCGAGTCGACGTGACAGATATCCTGAAAAGCGACGAAAACGAAAACATCCTCGAAATTGTCTTTGAATCTGCACTTCTCCGCGGCCGGGAACTGGTCAAAGAACATAGCCACGAGCATAAATTTCATGTCCGTCAAACAGAGGCTAGTCGAATCCCCGTACGGAAAGCGCAGTATCATTGGGGTTGGGACTGGGGTCCTATCTTGACGACTGCGGGGCCTTGGCGACCGATTTATTTAGAGCAGTATGTTGCAAGGATAGAGGATGTGTGGACGCAGAATGAAGTCAGCCAGGATTTGAAAAAGTGCTCCGGTCGTATCTTCACGAAGGTCGGGGGTGGAACGCCTGGGGTTGACAGAGTGACAGTTTCTTTATATCTAGGTGGAAATACTGTAGCTGAAAAGCAGTGCGAAATCGATTCGTCCGGTCTCGCTGATACCACATTCGAGATCGATGATCCCAAACTCTGGTATCCCTTTGGATATGGTGAGCAGAGCCGCTATACACTGACTGCGGTTCTTACCCGAGAATCCCAAGGAACTCTGGACTCCAAATCCAAATTAATCGGCTTCCGAAGGAGCGAATTGATACAGGAGAAAGATTCAGCCGGCAAGTCATTTTACTTCCGAATCAACGGAATCGACATATTTGCTGGAGGATCCTGCTGGATCCCCGCAGATAGCTTCCTCTCACAGATATCTAAAGAGCGATATTACGATTGGATGAAGCTCATGGTCGAAGGCAACCAAATCATGGTCCGAATCTGGGGAGGTGGTATTTATGAAGACGACTCTTTATTCAATGCATGCGATGAGCTTGGCATTTTAGTCTGGCATGATTTCTGTTTTGCTTGCGGTAGCTACCCAACCTATCCTGAATTTCTGGAGTCAGTTGAAAAGGAAGCTAGGCAAAACCTCAGACGCCTAAGATCACATCCATCCGTTGTTATCTGGGCTGGAAGTAATGAGGACTATCAGGTCCAGGAGAGATATAAATTGGACTATGATTATGAGGATAAAGATCCCCAGTCCTGGCTGAAATCGACGTTCCCGGCAAGATATACGTATGAATACCTCCTCCCGAAATTAGTTGCGGA
The DNA here is from genome assembly GCA_032988165.1 of Emmonsiellopsis sp. PD_33. NCBI lineage: Eukaryota > Fungi > Ascomycota > Eurotiomycetes > Onygenales > Ajellomycetaceae > Emmonsiellopsis > Emmonsiellopsis sp. PD_33. The sequence goes on from JANTQF010000327.1 coordinate 28,491, forward strand.
AGAGGATCCAGGCGCCATTTACCATCCCGGTAGCCCATGGGGGGACGGCAAGCATAGCGCTGACCCAACCGTGGGAGACATCCATCAATGGAATAGTAAGTCCCTCCTTTTCAGCACTGAATAGGGAGACCGATACTAACATCCTCCCACAGTCTGGCACGGGGCAATGAACAAATACCAAGATTGCCATCTTCTTAGCGGCCGTTTCATCAGCGAGTTTGGCATGGAAGGATACCCTCACCTGGAAACTACGCACGCAATGATCACCAACGAGCAGCAGCTGTATCCAGGCTCCCTAACGATGGATTTCCGCAACAAAGCATTCGATCACGAACGTCGATTGATGACGTATATCGCCGAGAATTTCCAGATCAAATATGACCTACCTGCCTTCACTCATTTGACGCAAATCGCACAAGCGGAGGCGATGCACTTCGCTTACAAGACCTGGAGGCGGCAATGGGGGCAACCAGGGGCCCGTCTGTGCGGTGGGGTGTTGGTCTGGCAGCTGAATGATTGCTGGCCAACAATGTCATGGGCCGTGGTGGATTATTTTCTTGTTAAGAAGCCCGCTTTCTATTCCATTGCACGCGCCTTGAAACCTCTGGCTGTGGGAGTTTCCAGGACTTGTCATGAGTGGACAAAGGGCCATTCTGACCCCACACTACCCACGAGAGATACCAAATTTGACCTCTGGGTTGCTAGTAGCCGGCAAGAGCCCGTTGAGGCTGAAGTGAAAGTGCGATTCATCTCGATTCGATCTGGCAAGGATGACAGCCGTTCGTTTGTACGAAAGGTCACTGTGCAACCTAATGCCACAACAACCGTGGTGGAAAATCTGGCTATTCCTATCTCCGACATGGTGTTTAGTTACACTTGGGCAACTTTTGATCACACAAAGTACAATCCATATGTGATCCATGCCATGTGTACGGTGGATGGTGAGGTTGTCTCGACTGATACCGCTTGGCCTCAACCATTGAAGTATCTGGACTTCGCTGATAGGAATGTCGAATTCAAAATGTCACCGACAAAGGATGGGTTAGTTCTCTCTGTAGAACGTCCTGTCAAAGGCTTCGTATTTGAGGAAAAGAGGGGGATGAAGTTGAGCGATAACGGCTTCGACCTTGTGCCTGGCGAGGAGAGGGAAGTACGCGTGACGGGGGCAAAAGTTGAAGAATTGCGGTGGACATATATTGGTTCCCCTGCTGCATCGTTAGGAATACCTCAGACAATATCGCTATGAATCGCCTGACAGTCTCTGTTATGACGGACGAGACTATTTCTCATTAATGAGGGAGAATAGATTGTGTTGTGAAGTCTGTACAGGGGTGTATGTAAGAATATACATAAATAGGTAACAAATTAGCTTATCCGTACTTACGTACAGGTATATTCTTAGAAATTCTTGCTTATATCAGAATGATAGCAAAAATGAACTATCCTAATCTTCTTTTTTTAGCAGGATGTCTCAAATAATTAAGAACAAGCCACCCCCAGAGGGATAAGCTTACCTGTTCTCCACGCAGGGCTGACTTAGACACTGCCAGGAGGAGGTGCGTCACATATAACTACTTCTCCCCTCACTTGGCAGCCATCCCTGGAATCAGTCCTGGGAATAAAGCAGCTTGAGTATCAGCATCTTTATACTCACCTCCAGATACAGCTTTCCATCTAGCCCTGACCTATCAAACAACTCCTCCCCCAATACTTCAAACCGAACAGACATGTCAACTATCCAAGGACTTAACGGCTTCGCCGTCGTGACCGGAGTAAGCATCCATCCCGTATTCACAGTAACTCCACCAAATGCGCTAACATTTCCAACCCAGGCAGCCAGCGGCATTGGCCAAGAATCAGCATGGCAGCTCGCAGAAGCAGGTGCCTCGGGCATCCTCTTCGCAGACATCAACGAGGCCGGTGCGAAGGAATCAGCAGAAAAGAGCAAAACCCTCGCCACCAACCCGAACTATAAAGCCCTATCCATCAAGGTGGATATCACGAGTAAAGCGAGTGTGCAGGAGGTTGTCGATGTCGCGTTGAAAGAATTTGGACGCGTTGATTATGGTGTTCATTGTGCTGGGGTAAGCAGATTTTTTCCCCTTCAAGTTGCCTTTCCATTTCATCTCGGGCTAGATAGATAGAGAGTGGACGGAAGGGCTGAAAGAGAAAAAACAAAAAATGTTTTATAAAGATCGGCCAAAAATCATCCACCACCATCTCCAACCCGGTCGAAGACGAATACACCCAGCTCTGGAACGTGAACCTAAAGGGCACCGTCTTCGTAATCGGCGCCCTTGTCACCGCCATGGAGAAAAACGAAATAGCCATCATCCGCGGCCGCAACGGCGAGCGACAAGTCGGGCGGGGCTCAATCGTCGCTCTGGCTTCGGCAGACTCGCTCGGCGTGGAGGCCGGTAAGGGCGCCTACATTGCATCCAAGCATGCGGCCTTGGGCATCGCGAAGACGGCTGCGCTGGAGAATGCGGAGAAGCAGATCCGCATCAACGCGCTGTGTCCGACGTGGGTTGCGACGCCGATGATGGAGGAGTATTTCACCGTTGTGCCGGGGCTTCGTCAGATGATCGAGGAGAAGCATCCGAAGAAACGCATGGCGCTGCCGGAGGAGGTTGCTAGTGCTGTGCTGTACATGCTTAGTCCTGGGGCGAGTTATGTTTCTGGGACTGGGCTTCTGATTGACCATGGTGTTTTGTTATCTGTGGTGTAGATGTGGGGGATTTCGGGTTCTATAAACAGGGTGTTGTTCTCCTTGAGTCGGAAGGAATAAAAGGAAACATGATGTTGAACAACGTCTGGGGAAAGCTGGGCCTCACGTGATGGACTACACCCCCCTTAGCCATACATCCAACCTCCCCTTGTTAATTAGGGAATAAAATGAGGATTGATAGTCAACCATTCAAACCAGTTGACGGTAACTCACGTATACGCTCCAATGGCTGTGGTTTTGAACCATCAATTTCTGCATCCGTCCGGTCCAAACTTGACAGGCGGGAGAGGCATGATTGTCCTTCCGGAGGTCACAGATGGTTGAAATATTCAACCCAGAAGGCCATTCTTATTCCTGTCAAACGGCCCATGCCGAAATAAGCTAGTATCAGGCTTCAAGGCAATAATGGAAGGAACATGATTCAAAGACTAAGGCATTGCATTGATAACAAAACTTGACACTAAGGGTGGGAAACATTAAGATAGATAAACTTGGTGAATTAATGAGAAAAAGGAAATCGTCGTTTGGCCGTCACATCCCCAGGCGCGTGTGCATCCCCAGACCACTACTGACCCCGCATCATCCGCCCCGCCAAAGCAAATCATCACCACCCGGCCCGACCCCGCCTACTCTCTCAAAGCACAAGGATAAAAAACAGTTCAGAGATTAAACACGTTGGAAAACAGCCGGAAAGTGCAAATAAGAAAAAACGCAAAGCAGAAAGCATTGTTGACAGAAGACCACCCCGGAAGCGACCCTAGCCATAAGTCCGTCGCCGTGTTCCTGAACGAAGAGGTATTGAAGTATGTTCCGCCTGTTCGTGTTGAAACCCGAAGGAAATAGAACAACTGAACCTGACCACAACCGGATCAGGGGACATCAGTCATTGCTGTTCTTCTTCTGGCACAACCCCTCCGTTCCTGTTAAATTGATTCGTCCCCGCTTATCTTCGTCGAACATGGATGCATCGCAATAAAAACAAACTTAAAAATCGATAGCGTATGCTGATGAGAAACAGTGGAAAAAATTGGGCTGAACAAGGGGATAATCGGGGGAGGATTCGGGATTATTAGTGTTGAAAAAATCCAGGATACCGAAAACTGATAAGTCCGAATATGTTGGGAATCGGTGAAGGTATCCATTTAAGTCTGCACACCACTTCCTCGATCGACGAGTTGAACACAAGCAAATAGTACTTTGGGGTAAGGTGCAACCGAATTTGTCGAGGTCGAGGAAGAAGGTGGACAAAATATTGTTCTGAAGCCTGCATCAGTTATTCCATAAAAAATATGAACCGTATCTCGACCTTCGGGGAAAAGATTGACACCAAGGTTGAAGTCGCCAGAGCAAGGTCAGTCGTACGAAGGTTGGCTGCGAGAGGCGGAGGTTGGCCAAGACGACGAAAGGTGACGCTCATAAATCGAAATAACCGAGGTCGAGAAAAGGACTGAGCGGAGGGTTAAACACACACCATAAGAGATGGAGGGATTCCAGAACAGAAAACGCTCAGAAGATGGGTGCGTGACAAGTGCCAGGCACCACAAAATTGCTGAGGCTTCGAAAGTAGATTGCGATAAGGACGATGGAGCCTTTGAACGAGCAAAAAGGGAAAACTGGCCCGCGAAGGAACCGCCGCACCGTTATTCGCAAAATCAGTACCAATTAGCACCAGTACCATCATCCCGCTTCGAACGATGATAAGCAGCACTGGTGTAGCCAGTACCCGCGTTAACACCTTTAGAAGCAGAACGAAGCCTAACGCCGAAGACTATGATATTAGTCAGATTCTTGAATCAAAATCCTCCATGGCCAGCGTCACAATAAACACCTAACGCACAGGAGTGGGGAGTTCCTTACTCGGAACAGCAGGTTTTGCAGATACTCACATCCTATCACTCCCCCCGACGGCGCGATTTGTCTCGGGCGTATCAACAGTTCCACTAGGGACGCGCTCGGCCAACTTGCGGCGAGGACCAGCAAGTGCACTTGGCTTGGCTTGTGCGTTTGGAGCAACAGCCACGTTGCCCGCGGCATGGCGGCGCGGCTTCTCTTCATCCTCTGCGTTCGCGTTGCCGGTGGCCTGAGCGATAGCCTGAGCGTTCTTCTGATACTTGTACACAGTCCAGTCGAAGACATAGTCGTACTGGAATGACTCTCTGACGAACAAATCGCGGAAGATCTTCCTGAGGTAGGAGTAATCTGGCTTGTCATCGAAACGGAGGGACCGGGTGTAATTCAAATAGACGGAGAATTCATTAGGGAATCCACGGCAGAGGACCTCGGTGGGGGTGGTCATCTTTTTCTCCATGATGCGGTCGTACTTTTGCTTCTTTGTAGCAGCCTTCAGTCCTTGCCATGGGAGGGATCCGCGGCAGAAATAGAGCATGACATAGCCAAGGGATTCCATATCATCACGGCGAGACTGCTCGACTCCGAGATGGGTGTTGATACTGGCATAGCGGGCAGTACCAGTCAGGTTTTTGTTCTCACGGTATGGGATATGGAAATGGGTCTTCGGGTCACGATATTTCTTGGCCAATCCGAAATCAATCACATTGACTTGGTTTCCACGCTTGCCAATGCCCATCAGGAAGTTGTCCGGTTTGATATCACGGTGGATAAAGGATTTTGCGTGGATGTATTCGATCCGGGAAATGAGCTGGTCAGCCAGAAGAAGGACGGTTTTCAGCGAGAACTTGCGGTTGCAGAAGTTGAAGAGATCCTCCAAGCTAGGCCCAAGGAGATCGATGACCATGGCATTGTAGTCACATTCAGTGCCGAACCAGCGAACGAAGGGAATCCCGACACCTCCAGCGAGAGATTTGTAGACACGGGCCTCATATTCAAGTTGAGGATGTTTGGCCTTGACACTCTCAAGTTTGATGGCAATCTCCTCACCAGAGATGATGTTGGTGCCTATATTCGAAATAAGAATGTATTTCCACCAGGCTAGGGTCCATGATTACGTACCGAGATAGATATCACCGAAACTACCGCTGCCTATCTTGCGGCCAATGCGGTATTTATTACCGACCCTGAGGTCCTTTGGAGGCGTCAGCATGGGGCCGTATATAGTGGGTAGTTGTAGGAAGATGAGGAGAATCAGGGAAATCTAAAACGAGATTCCAAGAGCCCAGTTATAGTGGTCTTACCATGGTAGTCATTTTGACAGATTCAAATGCAGCTTGACGCTGACTTTATCCTTTCGAATTCGAGAGGGGTTGTGGGGTTCGGTAGTTGACGAGGCTACGGAAGGTGCAGATTGAGGCGGGTTACTGCGAGTGGAAGAGGGCGTGGGAGGGGTTGAAACAGAGAATTAAGGTGGAGGAGTTGGATCTAGTAGTGAAAGAATGGTTAGTATGAACAAATGTGAATGAACAGGGACTGGTCAAAGGTGAAGACTGTTGGGGGAGACTGGTGACAGTGACAAAACGCGTGCTGACGACCCCGCAAACACGACATGGCAGGCCAGAAAGCACTCCAAGAACTGGCTGACAAGCAACTTAAATAGGCATTAAGAAATGATTCAACTCACAATTGTAGATCAAAGAGCAGTGGGATAGAGGGGGGAAGTGTTGCAAGGAAACCGCTGAGCCTCACAGGCGAAGAAATGAGGCAGAAGGGCTGGCGATGGCTGCAAAAAGCCGGTGGGCTGGGTGAAGAGCACAGCAGAGGGAAAAGAAGCTGGTGAAGACAAGAAGCCTCCAAGGAAAAGCCCTTCGGGATAGAAGTGCAGAGGATGCGGATGGAGGAAGAAGGCAAGACAGACGACGTTGATGTCGGTGAGGGATGAGTTGGCGTGAGGTGGTCACTGGGTTTGGGCCCCTTTGGGTTTAGCGCCGTAATAATACCGCCCGGCTGACCGTCATTTCGCAGCGTCCCGTACGCTCAGCCTCAGTTTCGGGAGGCAAAATACCAGGGAGAAGAATTTTCCATGCCAAAAGGCGCGTATTGCTGGTATTTTATCTGTATTCTCTCTGTATTTCCAGCCCCCCCTGTTTACATTCCTTTCAAGATACACTGGCCAGCTCTACAAAGCTTCCACATGGCAGTTTTACATGGAAAGCAACAAAACTACTCCAGGCCCGGCTTGCACAGCAGCAGCAGGCGCCGCGCCCCAAAGAATGCATCAATCAGGGTGAGGGGCCAGTGATGAATAAGAAGTGCAGTCGCCAACAACAAGCAGAGTCCAATCAGACGAATACGCCAGGCCGTCCCCAGTACCGTAACTGCCATACCGTACACAAGGCAAGGCGGAAGCTGCCTTTTCGCCTTTGTGGCCGCGCTCGTCTGGGAAATCCCGAACATCCTGCGCTGGCTCTCAGAGATTACAGGGCCGCAGCCACAGCATGACGGGGAAATCGTGCTGGAAAGGGCATGTCCGAGGTTCCTCCTCCCGTTCTCCTGCTCGAATCAGCGTGCTAGATGCCCCCCTCGTATCGCATTGGTACCGGTATTACCCACGCAAGGCTGCCCTTCATCGCTGCCCAACTGCCAAACGCCAGCCTGGGCGAGACCCAACCTCCCCCCGGAGCCAAATGGGTATGCGACAAGTTTTGTTGATGCCATGGCACTCTGTTGCAAGGTTCGGCTCCGGTTCCGTTGACGGCTGCGGTTATAAATAGTAGCAATTGCGAACCATGTGCGGGAAAAAGCAACCTCGAATTGAATTTCGGCCATCGTTCGAGATTCCCCCAACCATGTCGTTCCAGCTGGCTCTTCCCTTCACGGCAACAACCGGATTTTGCCTGGCAGGTAACAGGAATATCTGCCCTCCGCTGAGTTGGCGAAATCCCATCAAGGACATGTCTTCTATCGCCATTGGGGAATGCGGCCCCCGCAGATGGCTGTTGTGCTGGATGCAGAGTGAATTAGGAATGTCGGAGTACCCCGCCCGCATGCCATGGGATTTTGAGGCGCCAAAAGGATAAGGGCATCCCACCTCGCTATCCAATAGAGAACGGCCAACCCCATGCACCAGTGACATAATCCCGGTTTTTTCTAGAAGAACGCTTGGTGCTTCCCCAACCAAACTGCGCGGCCAGGCAATCCTCAGTTCTGCATCATCATTCTTCATGACCCGTTGGGGACATCAATTGTCAGATTCGTGGCTTCCCGATTTTCCCGCAACAAAACCAAAGAATTAACTAGAAGTGACCTCATGAATTATCTCATTTTGATGGCCGTGATAAGAGCGCTGAGGTGTCGAAATCCGCCACTAGGGAGGACAGGTTGCGGCTCCTGTGTCAGAATCTCCGGAATTCATGCCGGCCACCGGGTCATCTACAAGAAACGATATCCTCATGCGTGCGTATCGGAGTTCCTTTGGTTATTAATCATTTGACCGCTATTTCTTTTCCATTTCTTCCCGGGCATAACGTCATTGCCACTTCTTTTCATACTGTGTTTTACGGATATCTTCGGCGATCTTATGGTAAAAATACTATCCAACAAACAACCTTTCCCCAATCAGCAAAGCAATTCAATCAGCCCACTCCCGTTTAGCTCCCATATAAGATTCATAGGGACAATCAATACCTTACATGAAGCACCCGATTCGAATGTTAGTCTACACTCTCTCTCATTACATGAAATAGACAGAATATTGTTCCAAATATGACAAATCACGGACGTCACGACAAGATCCGGACCCATTAACCATTGCTGGGCCGGCGGCATTGATGGCGGAAATCCGGGGTTTTACATGGATGGAGTTGTTTGACGAATCATACAAGAGTGCAAGCAGGATATCTGGCACATGGTTTACCCGGCCATTTCCATCTGACTAGGGTAAATAAGAGGACTAGATTTCTAGCAGCTGGGGGCAAACTTTTCTGCAGGAGATCTTTTGAGGCATATCTAGTAGGATGGCAATCTAGTTCGGAGATATTATCCCCGCGCTAGATGTGGCCGGTTTTTTTGGATATGGCTGAAAGGGTTTGTAACATTATCGGTATCCTGAATTAGACACACATCAATTCCAATGCATTCTGTGTCAAGTTCTAGTGCTATGTAGGTCTAAGGGTGGAAGCTTGAGGTCGGCTTTCGAGGTAACTGCCTAGCTTGGGTTGATTGAGAAAATATATATCCCCAACATTGAGGTGGTATTGTACAGGACATTGCCAACGATGAAAGAACCCCTAAGTATTCAAGTATTATTTAGCCGATCTTAACATACCCGAACAGTTCTGCCATCACATCCATCGCTCTAGTAATTTGTCCTTGTCTAAAATAATAATAATAATACACGCTCTGGAGTCTCAGAGCTGCCAAAGTTCCCAAGCTACGACGTCATCCCGAAAGGGCGATCTGTAACGAGCCGATGAGGGCCCGTCAACTAGCACAGGACTAGAAAAAAGGAAGAATTCCACCCAAACTACCACACAAAAAATAAATCCGAAAATTTAGCTAGGAAACAAAAAAAGAAGAATTGAAGATAGATAATAATTGCCACAAACAGGACTCGAACCTGTGATCTCCGCATATCATACTCTTGGTACAAGTGCGGCGCCTTAACCGCTTGGCCACTGCGGCTGATTATTGATGGTCTGTGGCGGCTTTACGGATACTTTTTGTAAACTCGATTCCGAACAGAGATAACCCCCCTTTCAAACTAGATGAGAATTGGGGTAACCAACCACTTGGAGTCGACAAAGATCATGCTATTAATAGGATTCCGATAGATCTCAAGGGCTCCCAGAGCTGCAATTGGAGGCAATGCTTTGCCGGAATTTGAACAAAACCGGCCCCCATAAACCAACCAAACCAATAACCGACAAAGCGATGCATAATTTCGAATGGCAGGGAATAACTGAATCTTGACGTAGTGATGAGAGAAAGAAATGAAGCATCTGGCTGCTGTTGGCATGATCTCGTCAAGGCCATATATTGCTGTTGAATAAAAAGCGGCGATCTATTACGCGTGAGAATTTCGCGCTACCGACATTTTATGCAGTTTAGTGCGCCACATCGCAATCAATCCACCCCATCCCTCCTCCACGCCCAGCAACCCAGCACCCAGCATCCCCTCCCCGCCCTTGCTGGGTCAGCAATCCAAAGCAGAAGCGCTACTGGGCAAATACACGAGCGGCTGCCATGCGCTTAGCAGCTAGCGCAGCGTCCAATGTCCCGATCTAGCTGTCCTCTTCTCGTGGCTGACGCCCATGTGGCCGTGACATCAGCCTCGCAACCGTGGAACCATGGGCTTCATGCAGCGGCGATCGCGCTTTCGAGTGGCCGCTGTGTGCTTGGTCCTGCTTTTTTATTTCTATTATCACAACGTCCCGGCGCCGTCGAATAGTGCTTATGATATTAATACGGCATCGCGAGCACCGCCCGCGCCGCCAGCGCCGCCGGCTGGCAATGCGGCGTTGTGTCATGATCCATCGCCCACATACACCCCATACAACCACAATCGGTTCAAGTGGAGGGAAATCCCGACAAAGTACCCCGTTGATTCATACATTAAGCTGCCCACTGAGAGACCATCTAAATTACCTCCAATTCAATATCCCTTTAAACAGCCGGCAGATGAACGGGCTGCGTTGCAAGCCCAGCGCCAGGCTGAGGTGAAGAAGGTCTTCTTGCGGGGCTGGAGCTCCTATAAAAAACAGGCATGGCTCAAAGACGAGCTTGCGCCAAAATCTGGAAAATCGAAAAACACTTTTGGTGGCTGGGGTGCCACGCTCGTTGACAGTCTCGACACCCTTTGGATTATGGACCTGAAGGATGAATTTGAAGAAGCCGTCGGAGCCGCGGTCTCGATTGACTTTGACCCCGCAGGCGCAAGCTTGGAGACTATCAATATTTTCGAAACAACTATCAGATACCTGGGCGGATTTCTGTCTGCCTATGACCTCACCGAATGCAAGGATAAAAGACTGCTTGACAAGGCAGTCGAGCTTGGAGATATGGTGTATGCCTCCTTTGACACCAAAAACCGCATGCCCGTTACGCGCTGGAGCCCGCAAAAGGCCGTCAAAGGAGTCGAGCAGTTCGCAGCGGACAACGGAATCATCGCTGAGGTGGCTTCCTCAAGCATGGAGCTTACCCGTCTGTCGCAGCTGACGGGAGACATGCGCTGGTTCGACGCTATCCAGCGCATCACCGACGTAATGGAGAAGCAGCAAAACAAAACCAACATCCCTGGTCTGTGGCCAGTAGGTTGCAGTCCCCTTCACGCCGACTTCACCACCGGTTCGGCCTTTAGTTTGGGATCAATGGCCGACTCGGCATACGAGTATCTCCCCAAAATGTACGCACTGCTCGGGGGCACCGAAAAATCATCTCAATATGGCAACCTATACAAAACCGCCATGGACACCGCCATGAAATACCTCTTCTTCCGACCTCTCGTCCCCGATAACGCCGACATCCTTATCTCCGGCACATCCCACGCCAACCCCCGTTCAACCCCTACTCTCAAC